>MU261219.1:90000-105000 GCA_020310875.1 Ceratopteris richardii | reverse complement strand
TAAAAAGCTGATTCTTTTAAAGCTCTATCCCATCATGTAAAGGGTAAGTAGCACTCAAGCCTCAGGGCATTAAGATAGCACTCCCAAAATTTTCCATCACTTTTGGATCCCATTTTAGCCCTAAAATGTTCCCTCAACTTATTTTTTGACAAAGCCACACACTTAAGTGTGAATAACGTCCTTCAAATATCTATATAAGTGAATGGACCTCATTTGTAAAAGACTTTCTCAATTCTTCAACGTAGGAATTTCTTTTCATGCATGTTTTCTACTCATGAGTGTGTGCATGTGTGTATGCTTGTTCTCTCTTGTTGTGGATGCATGTGATTTCTATCTTCCTTGCATGCATTTTTCATACCACCGATTGGTCGCTCCACAATTTGACATTTTTTGTGGGACTATTCCCACTTGACACCAATATACCTCGTCGATTGTGTGTTGAGGCCTACATCAAGCACGTGTAAATGACTGACATGAAAGCCTAATTCACATGATTCCCTTGTCTCGCTTTAACATATTCTGTAGATCCTCACACATGTAAATATTTATACCACATCTCCAAAAACATTAGAAACCAAAGTTTTGAAGTGCAAAGAAAGGTAGATATGTATGCAAAAGCTTGAAGATTCAGGAAAGATTTTATGCCAAAAAAGTTTCAAAGTACAACAAACTTCACCTATGAAGTGTCAAAGTATAGATCAATTCCAAAGAGTACAAGTGAATTTAATAACAAAATATCAAAGATAAAGTCTTGAAGAGAGTTGCAAAACATTACATGCATAGTAAAGAAAAGGTGAGCCAGAGGTTCTAGTATGTGCCCTATAAAGGTGGAGATATGCTGGATAGGCTTTGCTTATGGGTCATTAGATTTTATGTGAGTAAACAATTTGTTAAGCAACTAAGATCAGTGGGTCTACTAAATTTAAAAGATCTAATTAAGTAAATTTTCTATGATGTTATTGAATTAGTTTATAGAATCTCAACATAAAAATCGATTGGTTAAACTTATTTACACCAAAACTTGGTTCCTATTGTTTCTACATATTTGACTTTGCATGTGTTTGTAATCTTATGAAGATTTTGATCATTTAATGCTTTGGAGAGTTGTTTGTTCACATAATAGAATTGACCCATTAGGAGGATGCCTAGGTTCGAAAGGAATGAATGTCATAGAGATTTAGGTTCCATAGTTGGAATCAATGTCTAACCTAGTCTTAGAAATAGATTCAAGATATGTTATGTTAAGTTTGTGGATTGAAGTTCATTGAAACATGTTTGTATTGCTTTTTATTCAATATATTATAATATGGTATACATAAATAAAAAGAGAAAATGCATGAACCAATCTTATTTACGTATATATGTGATGTATGCGTTTGTGTTACGTGTATGAAATAATGTGATCTATATGGTATACACACGCACACACACACACACATACATACATACATACATACATACATACATACATACATACATACATACATACATACATACATACACACACACACACACATAGATATATATATATATATATATATATATATATATATATATTATGTATGTATGTATGTATGTATGTATGTATGTATGTATGTATGTATGTATGTATGTATGTATGTATGTATGTATGTATGTATGTATGTATGTATGTATGTATGTATGTATGTATGTATGTATGTATGTAATGTATGTATGTATGTATGTATGTATGTATGTATGTATGTATGTATGTATGTATGTATGTATGTATGTATGTATGTATGTATGTATGTATGTATGTTGTATGTATGTATTATGTATGTATGTATGTATGTATGTATGTATGTATGTATGTATGTATGTATGTATATGTATGTATGTATGTATGTATGTATGTATGTATGTATGTGTGTGTGTAATATAAAAAGATAACCCATCAAATTGTCAAACATACAACATACAAATAGAAAACAAAACAATAAATCAAATATTAAAATACACAAAAACATAACAAAACGTAAACATTAAATAAAACAAAAATAAATCATAACGAGACATTTTAAAATGTAGAAACGCACAACCATGCACACACACTATAGAAACAAAATCCATTAAAACAAGACAAATAAAAACATAAAAACATAAGCACATAAATATAAAATACAAATAAAACGCATATTCGAGCCTTTTTAAAGGCATCACACATGGAACTTCATCAATTATTAGATTTTAAATAGCTAGGAAACTTAATGAGCATCATCACGAAGATATATACTACAAAAATTTTTGAAGGCTACTCGAGATTAAAATTCAACCAAATGCACTATTGTAGAAAATACATAGGAATTTTTTTCCTTTTAAGCCAATTTTTGTTCAAGCTTATATTTTATAGTACAAGTGTCCCAAAGTCTATTACAGGTGTAGAAAAATCTCCATAGAGTACATGTGTTCAACTTTCTCAAAAGACAATTAATTTTCGCATATGGGTAAAATCATTAGCCATGGTTGAGAACACTGATGTGTTCACATGTTGGCTATTGAGGATAAGCAAGATGGTTCAAACTACTCATTGTGGACATACATGATTCATCATGTATTGGTTGTAATATGATTGTAAAATATTATGGATGCATTGAAATACATCATGTTACAACTACAAATGTTCAAAATTTTAGCTAAAATAGGTGATGTTGAGAATGTTGCAAGTTCTAGTTTTAGTGTAATTCCTTTTTCTAGTCCTCTTGTAACTCCTATTTTGACTATGTCATATACATCATCAACACCCCCAACTACTATAGAGAAAATTTGATGGGATGGCACACATGCATGTGCATATGCCTCGATTGTTGTATGTTGTCAGGCATGCCATTATACCTCATATTCCCTCATGAAAAATAGTTAGCAATGCTTAGGATACTCTAGTCAAATTGTATGAGGTAAGAGATGAGGCCCATGTTTTTAATTTAAAAAATATTTGGCAAGTGAACATACAAATGAAGGTGATTCTATGGATGGTTTTCTAACAAAAAAAGATCAAAGATTTGAAAGAACAATTCATTGCTACAAATGAAAAATTACAAGACAGTTCACCTATACAAACTCTTCTCAATGGGCTTCCTAATTTTTATCAAGATTTTGTTTTTATTCTTTGATCTATGATGAAAGAAAATTTAAAAGGATTAATATTTGAAGAGTTTGTTTTTGGTTCTCTACAAGAAGATCAGCATAAGAAAAATAGGCCAATTATGCATGTGGAAGATCTAGCATTTGTTGCTAGTTAGAAGGGTAAGGCTAAAGGTGGCTCTTCCTCTATTTAGCAAAAATATGTAAATGTTACACAATTGAAGAAGGAAGATCGTAAATGAGAAGAAAGAAGATGAGCAAAAACAATTTTGCAAGTGTTGTAAGGCCAATGATCATGTTATAAAGATTTTTCATAAACTTATTGCTAAGAATCAAAAGTGGTTAGAGATGGGAATGGTTGTTGTGAACATTTTTTATTTTAAGAACTAAATTTGCTAACCTACTATATATTGGGCATTTAATACACCTTACCTAAGTTTTCCTATTAATCTATACCCATTTTTCCATTTTCTTTCAACTCATGAGAACAGGAAGTTAGAATGGATCAATTGCACCAGATCATTAGCTAAAGTAACTAAATCATTCTGCATGCATGGGCACGATGGTAGGATAACTGTTATTAGAGAGCAAAAAGCATTGCACCCTAACAGTCCAAATGCGAGTCCTAAAGCCACTCCGGGTACTCTTTGGGTGACTTTTAGAGCACGTGCGAGCAAAGTCAACCACCCTACTGAGGCAAAGAACATTTCAGAAACAAAGATGGGAGACCTCTTGCAATGGTTAGAGGATATGCAAACTTATGTTTTGAAGTAGAAGTCATGATCGGAAACCTAAATGCGGATAATCCAATATCTGAATCTATGATATTAGGAGAGCTTGCTAAGGACCAAAGACAAGGGAAAGGGCTACCTCCCAAGGGGCAAATCGAACCAGACCAAGAGCAGCAACAGGAACAGGCATAGGGGCACCAGCCACATAGAGGTACAAAGCCGGCAATCTCACACGGAAAGAGCAGAGGTAACCTCCAGCCAAGAAAATAGGTAGTGGAGAAGAGGACACGGAGCATACAAGTTCCCGTAATGGCGAGTCTAGTGGCTCTTATATGGAACTTCATAGGAAGCTGCCTCAGAGTCATCCGCACCACTGGAGCAGAACCGGCTACAAAGCTTCAAAGGGGGACACGTGCCTGCGAGAAATCGCAGTTAGTATGTAGGCCTACTCAAGCACCATCTGGACCAAATGAACTACTTAACTCGGGCACCTGAGGACTTTACGTTCTGCATTAACATAACGATGCCGAGACCACTATCAGGAGCTTTTTCAGAGCAAGAGTTGCAGAATATAGGACTATCATGCTTGGCTGCTGCAAACATGCCTCCCACAAATAACAACCTACAAGCTAATGAAGAAGAGTTACACACCTTGATATCCAATTTAAGATTACCCCAGAATTGCTAGCATCCGCTATCAAGACAGATGGAATCAAAGAGTCCAGAATGGCAGGTTCTTTTCCAGGAAAGAGTAGCAGTGACACAATCACGAAATGCGTAGCAACCTTCACTGCACTATAATGTGGATCCAGAGGCACCAAGATGGATGGCACTTTCCAAGTTCCATTTGTTGTTGTACAAGAACATTCATTTTACTGACATCAATGTATGCGAGCCTCTCTAATGCTTTATTCACACGCTTCCCTATCCATAGCTCGGGCTATTGCAACAATAGCTCGCGGAAAGAAGGAAGAGTGAGAAACAGCAAACAAATAAGCATGCACACACCCACCAACTAATTCACCACCTACAACCCATTACAATTCTACAGCCCCGTCTTTAGTTTATCCCATAGGTTTGGCACCATCATGCAGCCCAAACTCAAAGATTGCCTTCCCTATAGAAGACTATCTTTCTCTTCTCCCTTCTGGCATGAATTTTCATATGGGCTGATTTGGAGAGTAAGGTCATCTCCAAGAAATACGCCGGATTCTTCAAGTGGCCCTTCTTAGGAATTTCCTCCTTTGCTTCAAGAGAAGAGAACCAGAAAATAAGAGTGCATTCTTTGAAGGTCTCTCCATTCCCTCCTCTTAGAGAGAGGTAGAGAGAGAAAGGGCACGGGCAAGTGATAACCGGTTAGGTTTTGGTTCGCGCTTAATCGATTAGGCGCATTAGTTTACTTTAGTTTTATATGCATAGCGCCTCAATGGTATTAGCACGCATAGCCCATTACAGTAAACTAACATTTAAGCGTTTGTCGGTGCTATATGCTACTAAGCAAAAACCGTTCACCCAACAGCGATGATGCTAGTCGCATTGTAGTTAAGTGGCATCAGCTCTCTTCTTTCGTATCAATTAAGAAGCCATACCTACATGGGGACAAGATATTTCAGTTCATCTGGTTGGATCTCAAACAAGCTACAAAATACCTTCGCCTACTTGTAGGGATGAACATAGACCCAACCATCCAGACGCATGTTTTAGTCGAAATTTTCCTCTGGTCCTTTATGCCGGGCTAGGCAGACCCCTGCAGCTGACTACGCTCTTCTCACTATAACTTGGTACAGATATCGTCCTTGGACTATTAGTCAATGTTCCATACTTCAATTGTGCCATCTGCTTTCCGATTGTCTTTGGGCAAGCTTAGATGGGATCCACAATACATAAGCTCGTCTAACACAGCATACCGTGATTACATCTCTGAGAAAAGGGTCCTCTTGATGTTGTTTAACACTTCCATCCAAACCAAGTCACTTTCCTCCAAGCTCACTGTCAGTGGTCTCCTTGACAAAAAGATTCGAAAGGTCCTTCATTCCACATTAGAGTAAAGCTCACCTCAACCGCTTTATTACCACACATCTATCATAGTCCTAATTCAGAAACTTCCAAATTGCCACAAGAAAGCAAAAAGAGAGCCATTCATTAAGAATTACAACATATTTGATATACAACTCCCGAAGAGTGCACAAAATCAATTGGGCTACTTGCACTGCGGGACCAGTAACGTCCCTACTCGATTAGTCATTTACAGATGTTTGGTTCAAGGGTAATATGCTTACTTCATCAGGACTACTATGTGCATGGATGACATTGGCAGATGCACTCCAAACTGCTGGTTTCATGAATGCATAACAAAAATATTTAAACAGTGAGACTTGATGACCATGAGACTGGTTGTGCATCTTCAGATCATGAGAATGAGTCACTGATGATTACAATTACAGGCTTCCATGTACTGTTTACCACCAATGATTAGTCTTCTTGCTGGATAGTTCCAAACAGTTCCACTCATAGTTATTTTCGGACGCGTATGGAAAAAATACCATACTTCCATACCCGTGTGCGTATGGTTGGGAGTATGGAGTTTTTCGTACCTCAAAATTTTCTCTTCTCTGATTAATTCCAGTTAAGGACAAATCCATAGCAAATTCATATTTCTATTATGCAAATTCACTCTCATATACTCCTTCATTATACCCATACATATATATTACACCCTAAGCTATAGTGGCCCACAAAATTCTCATCTTTAATATTATATTATTGTATATATAGTACTTCGAATTTTCAATATTTTTTGTGCTAGACGTATGATATCACGTATCATATTTTTGAAAAGATTCCATACTTTTTTCATACTTCCGTACTCGTATGCGTTTGTCGTATGGTTCGCGTATGGAAAAACTATGGTTCCACCCAACTACCACAACAATTCATCGAGCATAGACTCTCAACTGGATGCAAGCCATTGATGTCTTCAATGTTGTAGACCCTACCTTGGAGCCCAAGCACATTGTCACTTGACAACAATCGATCTCAGGCAGCAGACCTCGGCATGAGAGACTTTAGTAGATGCTTTTGAGTGGTTTGGCCATGCTTCCACCGAAAACATGCGAACATACCATTCTTCCAATGCATGGCTCCAACAGGTGAAACAGGTGAAACAGGTCAAACAGGTCATATCATTCTTCTCTTACAAAACTCAAACAGGCCAAAAAAATACAACAAGCAAGTCACATCATTCTTTGAGTAGACATTTGAAAAGGTGACACATGTCTCAAACAAGTCAGGAGCAGTTCACACACGAAAGACCACACTGAGCTCTTAGCAAATTTTCTTGCCAACTTCTGGAACTTGTCAGTACCTGTGAATCCTAAGAGCATCACAGAGGATCCCTGTTTTTCCTATAGAAAATCGCACATGCAGATTCCCTGCTGGCACTTGGGGAGCATGGACAAGGCATAATCCTACTTGTGCATGCTGTACACTCAAGAGTTTCTAAGATCATTCTCCATTGCTTATGGTCTTACCCATGGCATGATGATTGCCTTGTCTCCTTGTGACCCATGGGCCATTGTGGACATCAACTTGGATTTGTTATCTGGGGCTCTGCATGATGGTCACTTCTACCTGCTTGGTTTGCAGCCTCCATTCAATGCCCAACCAAAACACTTAGCACACATGCTCCAATTAGCATATTACCTCAGAGGGAGTATCGGCATGCTCAGATATCACGTAATAATCAGATTGCTTTGTCACAGACTCGATTCTCCACTCTTGTTTTCATTGCCCTGTGGTGTTTCTGGAAAGTAAGATGTGATTTCTTGATAGGTCGACACTAAAACATCAAGTAGATTTCTTTCTTAGCCTAGACTGAGCTAATCACCACCTTGAGTCAGTAGGACAACAGTTCACAAGGATCCTCTCATGCAGCAGCTGAGAGCTACAACAATCTTTACTTACATAGGCGTACCATGAGCTACTTTTCCACCTCACGAAGGGTCATACTCACTAGCATTACATACCACCACACTGATTTATTGTAATATGACACAGCACAGCTGTGTGTACACATTTTTTGCTGGTTTTCATCTTGATCAACACATGATGATACTTGTTTGTGCTTTCACAGTGATTTATCAACCCTATCCTACAAACGCATGTTTAAGGCTACCCCCCCTCTTTCTTTTGTGTGTGTGTGTGTGTGTGTGTGTGTGTGTGTGTGTGTGTGTGTGTGTGTGTGTGTGTGTGTGTGTGTGTGTGTGTGCACGCGCGCCTGTGTGTGTGTGTGTGCACGCGCGCCTGTGTATGTGTGTGTGTGTGTTTTTTCTTTGGGGGGGTGGGGAGAAGAGAGAGAGAGAGAGAGAGAGAGAGAGAGAGAGAGAGGGGGGGGGGGAGGGAGAGGGGGGGGGGAGGGAGAGGGAGAGGGAGAGAGGAAGGGAAGGAGGGAGGGAGGGAGGGAAAAGGGGGGGGGGGGGGGGGAGAGAGAGAGAGAGAGAGAGAGAGAGAGAGAGAGAGAGAGAGAGAGAGAGAGAGAGATAGAGAGACAGAAGCAAGTTGTAGTTCAAAATAAGAAACAAGCTTGTGTTAGAAAATAAGAATGATTTTGCCATGATGTCCCATTAGCCATACATGTTGTATTCTAGTTGTAAATATTATCATGATCTTATTCACCATACTTTTATTGATAGTAATTAAAAAATTGAGCAAAAAATGGAGAGGTTAAACAAAACAAATGCAGTAGCTCACCGTCTGAGGATGGTTCTCCTGAATTTACAATATACAAAAGAAAGAAAAAATAACTGCACATGCCTAATTACATTTCGTACACCTCTGATTGGTGAAGCACAAACGCCATCCCGGTATGGTTTGCATGCAGCAAAGACACAAACTTTGATGCTGTCTTCCTTAAGAGACCTTTGAAATTCCAGATTGTTGACTTCTGGCATTGAGAATCCTTGTTTGTACTAGACACAGAAGAACACCCTGCTACAATTTTCTTGAAATAAAGTGAAACACAGTCATCTGCAATCCCAACAACCTGCAAAAGATTCAGACATTGAAGAAGTGAACATTTATAACCACATGAGTTGTAAAAGGTTTTATTGTTTGTATAATAAGAAGTATATGACTACGTAGTCATTTCAGATGTCAACAATATTTCATACTGAAAAGCTCCATGCATAGCTTGGAGTCATGACACACTAATATCATAATTAGATAACAGTGGAACAAACGTACATTTTAAGCTACCTATCATTTTAAAAATGTAATACTGACCACTTTTAGCATATCGTAAACATCTGCTACAGCCTCCATCACAAAATATGGAGATGATGTTGTCAACTCTTCTGAGTCACCAAAATGAGCGAGATCTTCGATACAAATGATAAGATAATGTGATATCAAAAAGACTGACCGTGCTACCCATCCATTCTCTGCAAGATGGAGAAAAGGAGAACTACATTAATCTAGCAATAACAAATGCACATAGCTCAGGAAAATCAGCAACACCAGACATGTAATTTCTCACACACAAACACATGTGATCTCCCCCCAAATTTTGCTGGTGTTTCTCTTTATGTATATTGTACTTCATGCTACATCCTCAAAGAGGAAAATTAAGCCCACAAAGTGCTTGATGAGTTACAAGTTTATGAGCTAAAAATGGAACAGAGCTAGCTTCTGTTGGTTTTCAGGCCCACAATCAATATTGAGGCATAGAGAAAATAGAGACAAGAAAGAGAATGGACAAGACGAGAGCGAGAGAGAGAGAGAGAGAGAGAGAGAGACTCGAGAGAGAGGGGGGAGCCAAGCTCCACATATATTCTATACATAACATGAATGAGTACATGAAGTTATAAGATAGTATCAAAGATATGCTTGAAGACCATATGCTTGAAGACCTGCCGCTGCTGCTACTCATAACTGAACAATCTCCATAGCTGAGAAAAATCTCCTACAAGTATAGATATGCTCTTAATCTGCTTCACACCTTGTTGAAAGGCAGAAAGCACAACAGCATTTCTCCAACAAAGGAGATAATCCTCCACACCAAGCTTTAGGTCTGCTCTCCAATAGGTGATGATTAGAGACTAGTTCTTGTTCTTTTTATAGCTAAACTTGCCCACAAAAATCTGTAAAAGCTGATTGTTGTGTTTTTTGGCAAAAATCTGATTTTTTATATCCGCAAAATTTTGAGATTGCTCCAAAAAAGCTGATGCCTAGCTTTACTTTGATTAGATCACATTGGATAAAATACACCAGATTTTGCCTGTGTCAATGAGCATGTGCAAATTTTTAAAAGTGTGTGCAATTTTATAATGCATGTGCAAATCTAGGGTTTGAGATTTGACACTCCAAATTTTGTCCCAAATGCCAAGTATGATATACCAATGAATAGCTCTTGAAAATTACTTCCCAATTCTGCCATAATATCTTCTGTTAATTTTGACCCTCTTTTACCAATGTTGACCAGCTTTGACCACCTGTTGACTTTGTCCACTTGCACAATTTTCCTGTACCTCCTTGTGGAAGGTTGAAGTTATAACAGTTTCTTTACCCATGCAGCTGCAGCTCTATTTGTCAAACAGAATAGTTCTTTTAGGATGCATCGACTAAAGAACTTTCAATGAAATAACTAAAAACCAGGGAACTCTAAGGCTACAATAGATGATCTATCTGGGACCACTACCTGTAGTAATTATTAATACTAGGGACAATGTACACAAAATTGCACACTCAACAATATTTGGACTTCTAGAGTATCTTGTGATATTCAACATACACATCAGCAACTTCTATGATGCTTATAGATTAAATTCCAGCAAGTTTTGCAATGCCTTTCTCAATTGATAAATTTAATGTTGATTTAGTTGATGATTTACTTGTGTATGGAAGTACCATGAATCCCCTTTGAAACGTTGAGAAAGTTAAGCTTTATATCAAACTAGAGAAGATAACTCTATGTTTGGCAAGAATGAAGAGTATTTAGAGTAAAAGTGCAGGGCGATTTTGTTCTTCACCCAAGATCCAATAATGATTGAATTGGGATTGAAGAGCCATATTCATATAGATGAATGAAAATCAGAATCTGATAAGATAGACTCTTATTCAAATACAAAATAGCCAGCAGCCACTAGAAAAAAGATCCTCCAACGTTGAAATATGTTGAGCAAGCCACCTTCTTGAGCTTTTGAGACTTGTGAAGACCTGGACTGAATTGTGACAATAGTAACCTATGAATGCCTATAGAGATCTTCTGAATCATGAGTGTTTTTGTTTAATTTACATGAAAAACTTTTCTTTTTATGTGAAAAACTGATTTTCATTTTTTTATCAAAACCTTAATTTTTACAATATCTAGTTCCCCCCCCCCCCCCCCCCCCCCGGGACTATTATTCCAATTTTTCTGCTATTGAAAACTTGAAATAACAACTCTAAATTGATTTTATCATAGAAACCTAAAATCGACAAACCCTAATCTGATTTTGAAGTCTTAACTTATCTAGACCTAAAACCGCTTAGATACCTTCTAGATAAGCTAAACACATGAGTCTCTCTAACACTCTCTTCTTTATCTTGGCATTGACAAAGATTGAGAATATGAATTTGAATAAATTGGTCGACTCATTAATTGAACTCACAAAGTAATTGATTTAAATATCTTTTCTCTTGTACAATGAATACTATTCATAAGAAAAGAGAGGATAGATCATGAAGGACTTGTTGATTGAGAATAAGCAAGTCTTACAATATTAGACTCATAGTTTTTTCCGTAGTCGTATGGTATATTTTTCCCACCGTTGGACGTATGGTATTTTTAGACGTATGAAATCGTTTTTCGTACTCCCAACTCTAAATTGGCTTTTAATACTCCAAAATTGTATTCCATTATATAAGGTTGATTTTTGAAATTGCTTGTTATATTGCAAAATTGTGTTCCATTTCTATATGTAAAAAGGGATATTCATGGAACACATATTTTATGCATTATATATGTATTGTATACTGAAATTATATACAATGTAAAAAATGTACACTCTCGATCTCTGACTATATTATCTAGTGTACTGATCTTTATATATTATATAACAATAGAAAAAACCAAGGACATTGTATATAATGTACTATGTCATATTGTATGTAATAGTATGTAAGTATTATGTAAATAGCTTATACACGTACCATTACATAATACATACATTATATGTCTTGTATTGTATTGTATTGTACTGTATAGTCAAGTACCTTATAATGTCTTTTAAAATGAAATAGAACACAATACGTTACATAATATATGTTTTCTACATTTCCACCAAACTTACAATACTTATTTCTAATTTTTTCCCAACATGTAGTTCTTGGTCACATATGCTCACGTATGGTATTTTTAATCATACTTCTTCCATACTTCCATACTCGTATGCGTTTGACGTATGATTGCCGTATGAAAAAACTATGATTAGACTCATTACTAAATTAATTGTTACAAACTTACTTTGACCTCAACTCAATCAACAAAACAATTAGAATGCATAATCTTCAACAATTGTGTTAGTGCCTCATCAAGATCCTCTATGCTAACAAGACAACGCACAAGCCGTACTTGCACATGTAGAGGGAAAGACATCATATTCATCTCCTAGCCATAGAGCCAAACGAGCTCACCCCTACTAACAAACAAGACAAAGAAAGCACAATTCATAATTTAAAATGTAGAAGGGAGACATCAAACTCATCTCCTAGCCATAGAGCCAAATGAGCTCAACTTTTAGCATGGGAGCCAACAACTACTAAGGTGGTCATCACCATAAATGCCAGTATTCCATACTATAGGATATGCTGTGTATTTTTGTGTGTGTATTTGTGTGTGTATTGTGCGCGAACCTTCACTAGGAAGGATTTGTTATTTTGCATGTATTTCGTATGATTTTTCAGTCTTTGTAATTATTCTATTTTTCTTTTATTATTGTTTCATCTAAATAACAAATTCGTTTCAAGTTCTATTTTTATGTGTATGCTTTTATCTATGTATGTTCTTTTCTATTCGTTTCAAGTTCTATTTGTTTTCTACCCCTATTTTTAGGTGTATGTTTTTAAGTATGTATGTTTTTTTCTTCTTTAATTTTTGTTTATATAATCATGCATAATCATTGTAAAATCATTGATTGATAATCGAATTTTTTATTCTGGTTAATCTCTGTGTCAACTATGTGTACAACTCTGCCAAATGTGAGCAGCCATAGGGCACCATCATATATACCAGAATGAATCCAGGCACACCCCAAATTCACCTTCAAATGGAAGTGCGACTATAAGCTCATGGTAGTCAACCACAAGACTATAATAGAAGACAGCTCCATTATGCTTAGTATTGACTCAATAATATGACATTCCCCACTAACGTCATCAGTGCCCAATAGTGGGTATAGAACTATGAATAATACATGCTCACAGACACACACCCACAATGCACACACACCATGAGCATGAACTCAGAAGAAGCTCTGTGAACTGAGTTTCTATGCACACATAAGCCGCGAGCACGAACTCACAAGGAGCTCTGTGCCATCATCTCAGATCTTCAGGATCAGAGGGTGTATGTGGGCAAGTTGTTTGTAAGAAGCAAGTGTCAGCTCTGCTATTCGTCAGTTTCAGTCACTCATCAGGAGTATCAGTCAGCGCAGGTTATGTATACGCCGAATTCATCACTACTTCAGGGCACAAGGCTCATGTTTTCCTCAGCTCAATTCAGTTGTTAGAGAGTACTCGGTTCAGTGTTCATCAATTTCGTTGGCAGTATCAGATCAGTGTCCATCTCAGTTCTGCCACATCAGTCCTCAGGTGTTCTATTCATCATCCGTTACCTTCAGAGTACTGCACACATGGCTTTCTGGTACACTTGGCTTCAGGTTGCTATCAGTACTAGTCGAATCAGTTATTACTTTTTAGTGCATCAAAAGTGAGATTCGCAAAAAGTATTTAGCAGTTAGTGTCAAGTTAGAGATGTCATCCAAAAATCAACATCATAAGGTACACTAAGGTCTTCATGTATAAATATGTCAAGACTAAGTAATTTCTCAGGTCAAATCAGCATCAGGCTCACCAGAGCATCAGAGAAGTCAGTTTAAATTCAGAGTCGGCACTCACTTTGCTTCAGATCAAGTATCTCAAGAATTACTCGAACATCCAGTTAAATTTCTTGACTTTGTTGACTATAGATGTAGCTTCATAGATTGTGATGGCAACGTGTATAGCTTAGTTAAGCCCAGCATCAGACATCAGTTCAAAAGAACTTTAGGCATTCAACAAAAGAGGTGAGGAAAGATTTAAAAACTTACATTCAGGAGGGGGTTTGAAAAGGCTAAAGATGTCAGAGACACAGGTTGTATCTACAGAAACGTTCAAGGGTTTCCACACATGGAAAACCAAACCGAAATTTCTACTCATGAACAAAGACCTTTGGGATGCTATTAGAGTAGATATTAATAAGATTGAGTCAGAAGATTCAAGTGCAACCTCGACAAGTAATGAACGAGGGAAACCGAGCAGAAGTGTCATAATCAACAGGTCCCAACTAGCAAATAAAATAAGAGGGCACTATCTACAATAGGTTTGAGCCAATGAGATGAGTACATACACTACATCTCTGAACAAAAGCTTGGAATAAAAAACGCTATTTGGAGCTAGGTCTAAACAATCCAAGTTAACCCTCATGATCGGGTTCTTTGTGCTACAAATGACCGAAGATCAACAATCTCTGAACATCTAAACACCTTTAAGATTCATATACCGCAATTGGCTTCAATTGGTTTACCTATCACAAAAGACGTACAGATGGTAGTGTTATTGAAGAGCTTATCATCATCATATGATGACTATGCTACAAACATAGCCTGATCCAACACTTGATATAGTTATGAATGCACTTAAGAAAGAGGAATTGCAAAAAGTTTCAAGGAATTAATTTTTTGAACGTAGGCTTGCAACGATTCAAAGAAGAACTTGAAAAAGAAAAAGAATATGTAAGCACTCTGACAACTTACAAGGATAATTATAAGAAGTCAATGTGCTTCAACATCCATCCATGCAAGATTTGTAGTGAATAGAACCAAAGTGAAAGATTTGTTATAAAAACAAGGGGCTAATGCAATTGAAGAAG
>MU261219.1:20000-77500 GCA_020310875.1 Ceratopteris richardii | reverse complement strand
ACGGTTTTAAAAAAAAAAAAAATATATATATATATATATATATATATATATATATATATATATATATATGTATGTATGTATGTATGTATGTATGTATGTATGTATGTATGTATGTATGTATGTATGTATGTATGTATGTATGTATGTATGTATGTATGTATGTATGTATGTATGTATGTATGTATGTATGTATGTATGTATGTATGTATGTATGTATGTATGTATGTATGTATGTATGTATGTATGTATGTATGTATGTATGTATGTATGTATGTATGTATGTATGTATGTATGTATGTATGTATGTATATATATATATATATATATATATATATATATATATATATATATATATATATGTGTGTATATATATACATATAATTATTATTATTATTATTATTATATATATATACATATATATATATATATATATATAGATATATATATATATATAGATAGATAGATAGATAGATAGATAGACACACACACACATTGCACACACTCACTGCTCATACATGATACACTCATACATACATGCATTGAACATTCAAATTTCTTACATTATTAAGTTCAACTATGGCATATGCACATTATTAATTAAACATTTGTCTCTTCACAATTTATAAAGACTTGTATTATGTATATATACTTCCAGAATCCAAAATTCCAAGCCAAAATGATACATCATAGATAAAAAGCTGAAGTGTCAAATACATATCATCATGAAAGATGTTCCATAAACAAAGTACATCAATTAGATTCTACATCAATAAAATCATGGGATCCATCGTCACTCTCTATATCCTCCTCACTACTAGAAGATAACATATCTCTAGTAGGCTCATCTGCATGCCTCCTCCTATCACCATGGCGTCGTGAGCGTGTATCATGTGCGGGTTGAATGGACTCCTCATAGAGCAAAGTGTAAAGATCTCTATCCTCCTAAGGAATCTCTGGAATGTGCTTCACCTTCTCAATATCAAGCTTACCGACATCTATTTGTATGGGATCAGGAGATGCTGAAAGTCTCTCTAAAAGCTTCAAGTTTGCATTGCAGAAGACAAGTCTCTCAAGCTGGGCTGTCGTGAGTTTATTTCTCTTTTTTGTGTGAAAAAGAGCCCATGTACTCCAATTTCTCTCACAAGATCCAGAGCTACAATCTTGAAAGAGAACTCAAAGAGCAATACGTTTCTGTTAAGCAAAAACATAATGATATTAAATTAGCAAAAACATAATCTTGAGAAGCAATAATTAGTAAATAGTAAAATCAAAATAAATAAGAAAATTACCAATGTAGGTGCACATGCACCATGAGATCTAAGTCTCTCGGAGCTTTGTTGTCGGTCTACCAAAGTGGTGTGTCTCATTCCTGAAAGCAAGAAGATCGTCCTCTATGCGACGGATGATCTCTAAATCACCACCACTATAACACTGTATGTACTCCTGAAAGCCGAAATCTAGCTCCTCACTCTGAAGTTGATCCTCAATACGCCATAATGGATGCAATATGTGAGCAACAGCATGAATTGGTATGTGAAACCAATCCAACGCCTATTCCATACCTGTCGTATCTCTTCCACTCTAGAATTATGAAAAGAAAATTCAAGAATTAATACATTACATATGTCATGCTTATAATGACTAATCAAGATTAAAGAGTAACGTAAACATAGCCAACATCTTTGGACGTTTGGTCACAAATCTGACCATACTTCTTTCTGTGGCAAAGATTGCATGCACCCAAAATATGTTGTCAACATCCTCAATCAAAAGATCTAGGCAATGAGAAGCACATGGGGTCCAAACAATAGAAGGATATTCTTGTTCAAGTAAATTCCCCATGGAAACACAATTGCTTCCATTATCTGTTATCACCTGTACCACATTATGAGCCCCAATCTCCTCTATGACAATTTTTATATGCTCCCAAATATAGGCACCTGTAATAATAAAAAAAAATCAGAAATTAGAATTTACACTTTACATAATATACAATGCACATGAAATCAAAATAATAACTCAATCAGTTACCAATGGAAGGTACCTGTAATGGTAAGACCAGGAGTCGATGCATCTATAGCCTTCCAAAACATGGACCCCTTACAACATGAGACAATAACATTATATACATGCCTCTTGCGGGCATCTGACCAACCATCACACAAGATGGTGCATCCATACTTCTTCCATGTATCCCGCAAAAACTCAAGCTGCACTTCCAAACATTCCTTTTCCTTCTTTAATTCCCTACTGCGCAATGTCTCTGTTGAAGGACCTTCCCACTCACATCCAATGCGGCTAATCGATTTTATGGTGTTTTTCCATTGAGTGGTCCTAGCCACATTGAAGGGGATAGCACAACAAATGAATAATCGCGTGATTTCCCTAGTGGCCTCTCTCATTGCTTGCTTTTGCAAGCTAGCTTTGACGCTTGCACTTTGCAATGAACCTCTTGCATTGCTGTCCACTTTGGGTAAAGGTGTCCTTATTGCACTAGGACCTTCACCCATACTAAAGGAGGCATGAATACTAAAGCTTTCAACTCTAGTTCTCTTTGAAGTGCCAACACATTGGCTTGAGGTAGTTGTTTGGGTGCCTTCTTCCTTTTCCTCATCACATGAGGGCATTCCCATCCGTGACTGTCTCCATGCCTCAAGCCCTGCATATACATCATTAGGGACCTCTTTGCATGGTCCGGTATCTCTACATGGGACACGTGCAAGGTGGTCCTTCACTCTTGTCACAGAACCTGTCTTTTCATATCCACAAAAATTACACTTCCGTTTTCTTCATCCACCTCCACCAGAATAGTCTCCAATCTTTTTGACATATCTCCGGTAGGGATCTGGAGCCCTGTCTAATTCAGCTAGCTGCTAGAGAATCTCCATACATAAAGAAAATTAGACTTTAGTGATATATCATACTAGATAGTAGGCTCAAGTTGTAACGTACATGGTACTATTTATAATTTGGCATAGTGCGCACAAAAGAACATTGTACATACATACACATATTACATAATACATATGACTACATACATGATACTACTGTCTACATAGTGCACACTGCATGCAGCATGTCATAAATAGATGAATCATGATAGATAATGCACACACACATGCACTCATACACACACAATGCACTCAAGTCTCATACATATTACACACACATGCACTCATGCACACACATGCACTCATACACACTTGCTCCATACATATTACACACAATGCACACATACACACTTGCTCCATAGTACATACACACACAATGCACATGTGTCATGCACTCATACACACATATGCACTGATGCATACACATGCACTCAAACACACGTGCTCCATACACACACATGCACTCAATGCTCATACATTTATAGTCATTAGAGTTTAGTATATACATAATACTATATTATATATAATATATAGTATATACATACATGATACACATGTCATACGTTCATGCATTCATAGTACATACACTATTACACAACTTACAAGACACGATAGTATTATTGAATGGAAGAAATCGGAAAAAACAAAGTGTTAAAGTCACTTGAAGGCTTTCAGCAGCTGAGAACCAAGTCTCTCTCTCTCTCTCTCTCTCTCTCTCTCTCTCTCTCTCTCTCTCTCTCTCTCTCTCTCTCTCTCTCTCTCTCTCTCTCTCTCTCTCTCTCTCTCTCTCTCTCTCTCTCTCTCTCTCTCTCTCTCTCTCTCTCTCTCTCTCTCTCTCTCTCTCTCTCTCCGTTTCTGGGCCGGACCGTTTCCCAGAAACGGCCGAACCGTTTCTCGGGCCCAGAAATGCCGTTTCTAGGCACTATGCTTGATATGCTTCTCATGTTCTTGCATGGAGTGATATGGGATGCTTCAAGCAAGAGGAAGGAGCAAGGGGAGCATGTGTAAGCTGGTGGTTGGGAATATAGGTAAGTTTTCTCTGGCCCTTGTGTATCCATGGCTATTAGAGCTGACATGGCTGGCTCTCTCCATCATCATCATGATGGAAGCCATGGTTGTACACCCCTCCTTACTGCCAAAGGACAGGGAGTTCGATATGGGCTGCTGGTGATGATGTTTAGGTAGAGGAGGAGAAGATTGCAGGTGGACAACCATCTCCTATATGCATGAGCAGAACATAGATTTTCGGTAAGTGTACATGGCTGGAACATGTGTGCTACCCAAGAAGGGCCTAGGCATCATACTTATATGTAGGCGATACCCCTATTAGGAGGGGGATAGGTTTCAACTATGCGAAAAATTCCTTGCACAGCAGTAGGTTGTTTGGTGGCTGGCAACAGCAGTCGAACCTTATCTTCAAAAAGGATGCATGGCTGAAAACACCCATTAGGTGGCTGCACACCCAACAAGACAGTGGTACCAGCCCTATAGGTGGCAATACTAGCCCCTAAGGCCGGTCATCAGCCCCTAAGAACAGTGGTATCAGCCCCTTAAGGTGCCTGTACCGGCCCCCAAGGGCGGTGCCTCCAGCCCTCAAGGGAGACAGCCCACACAGGATGAGCAATGGGCAACCACACTGGTTCTACCATGGTGCCAAAAATTTGTGGCACTAATACCATTTAGAAAAGTGGCTGAAGGTTGCTGTTTTGGGTACATGCAGCCCTATACTCGGCTTCACATGAAGATGTAGCCACTGTAGATTGTTTTTTAGAATACCTTGAAATAAGGCATTCTCCAACAAAGAAATAGCCATTAGAAGATCTTCTGGAGTCTCTATCCTACCCAATCAGAATCTGCAAATCTTTTAAGTATAAAATGTGGTAACTTAAGAAAAATAATAGCATAATTCATAATTCCTTTCAAATATTTAAAAAATCACTTAACTACTATTCAATGAATTTTTAGATGTTTGTGCATGAACCTTGACACTTGAGAAACAGTAAACTGAATGTCAGCACGTGTATTATAATGATAAATCAAGCAACCAACTCCTTGACTATATAGTAGCATGAAAAGGATCACTCTTCCTCTGCTAGTAAACACACATTTACATCCATCCATAGGAGTTTGCATAGGTTTAGAATCTTGCATTTCAAGCCTTTCTCACGGTTTCTCAATGTACTTCTGTTGTGTCATATAGATACAATTATCCTTATAAATGAATTCAATGCCAAGAAAACAGTGTAAAGAACCAAGATCATTAACCTCTACAAGTTCTTGAGCATTAACATGTTCATTCTCAACTAAAGTAAAAGCTAGAACATTATGAATCTCAAAAACTTATGCATAATTTACCTGATCTGTTTGATCTTTCTGACTTCTTGTCCTCTCTTTGAATTTCTAAATGCCACTTTCTTTCATACTCGTATGCTGATCTTCATCTTGAAGTGTTAGAAACTGCCAACTCTTCAAATGTAATTTCGCCATCTCTTGTAGAGAGAGAGAGAGAAAGAGAGAGACAGAGAGAAGTAACAAAAGAACGATATGTAGATGGAAGTAAATTGATAAGTGTGTTTACCATCTCATCATCAAAAATGTTGACTCCAACATTAAAAAGTTGATCACGAATGTCCTCAAGCTTCAAAATAAGAGACTGGGCTGATTCACCAACTTTCATGCATGTGTTGGCTAATTGCCTCCTCATACGAGCCTTTCTAGGAGGATTTTTGCTTTAATAAAGATTCCCCAACTCCAACCAAGCCTAACCAGAAGTTCTACATGACCTGGTTCGGGGAATAATATGACGCTTCACACCCATAGCTATAAGAGAGAGTGCTTGAGCAGCTCTTCGATCCAATTAGGATTTGCTTTTCAGAAGGTTGCCCTTTGTCTGTGGATGATAAGAGAACTTCTTTTTCTTCTTCCTCCTCTATCAATTGGGCTGAAATTGGAGCAACGTGCTTCTTGGAAGATCCAATATCCTCGACCAATTGTCTTGATCTTGGAATTCTACCATTGACTATGTTTCACAAGTCCTTGGAAACTAGCAAATTCATCATCATGAAACTCCACATAGGATGTTAGAAATTCCATCAAGTTTATTTTCTTGTTCCAACCTATTTCTATGATCACTGATCTTGGGAACTAGGTAGATATGTGCAACAAAACTCTGATATCAAATCTTGGAAGTGAGATAGGCCCATGTGTTCCATCCCATTGTTGAGAGCTCCTTTGCATTCAATCACATTTCCAGTTCCAGTCAAGGGCTGGGGGTGCTTGTCGCAGAGGTGTTCTCTCACATGTGTTATGCACATCCTCAACAAGTTTCAGATTGAGATTGGCAGACAAAAAGTACCAGCTGCAGCCACCATATGTTATGTATGTCCAAGAGAGCCTGTGACAGAGCTGCATACATGACTCATGAGTCATTACCCAGTATTCTATGTGATATATGGCCATTCTCATTGTCTATTAGAAAGGACATTGGGCCAGACTCACTACTCTCTAGAGCCATGAGACATAAAGATAAATGATGAGTGGGTCTATCCTTACCAAAACTAAAGGGACACACAGAAAGCCTCATAAAGAGGCCAGCGACACTGATTCTGAAAGAGTTAGCCAGCCATTACTGAATCATCAGATTGACAGCTATCGCAGTCGGCTTTGCCACACTGCAAGCATATTGCTTGATCATGCAACCAAGCCACAACAATCCAGGTACCCTCGACTAGAAAGCACCTCACACTACCACTTGCTTTTATTACGTTGGCATTTCGCTTTATAGTAATGTCCTTTGTTTTTTTCATTTGTCTTACCCAGACATTGTGTTTTCATGGGCTATTTTGGCCTTTTGAAGGCTGTAATATAGGAATTCATTTCTCTGGGCATTTACATGACCTATCCATGATAATGAAGGCACTACCCAAGGAGCAAATACGAATTTGAAGGCAATAATTTACATACAAAACCAGCCACCAAGATAGATTAGATCAACCGAAGCCAATTTTTGGAAGTTTGGTCTTCGACCTACTCTTCCATTAGGCTCAAGATTAGAAACAACAACTCATCCACCCATAGGATCCCCTTCGTCCTCCACTTTCAGGGGCTTAACATCAGAAGATTTGCGAGTATTGAACCCTGAGGCTTCAGTCCAGGTTACAATGTGATAAACACTGGACTATGCACCCCCAACAACAACATCAACTCTTGACAAAGAAAAGAAAGAACTTGTGAATGTAGAAGCCAACATCCTTGATTCTGCCAAAATTGATACAGGGACTACATGATTGTGTATCACAAGAATATCCTCAGTGCTTGACCATAGAACCATAAGTAGGACAGAAAAAAGAAGAGCATTTCCAAGAACTGACAAGTATCTACAAGTCCCCCAACTCCGTACAACTAATAGAGTGATAAAAAGAAAAGGTTCACGAGAAACAGATTTAAGGAGAGAATAAGCAGCTCTCTCATCAAGCACAATAGGAACGAGAATCTTATAAACAAAGAAAGCTCAAGAAACCAGTCTTCTCAAGCCAACATGCTCATCAGAATGAATCCCCAATGGATAACCATCATGGACAGTGTTCCACAATGTGATACATCAATGGACCACACCCATACTGATAAGGGCCACATGCATGTATTAATTGAAGTAATCTCTTCGTCTGCAAACTTGAAACCTGCAGACAGATGTTAGGGTGCCTGTAGATACACCCTGTACAAGTTTGGCATCCATGTGAATATGGACACGTGATACTGACTACTAGGACAAAAATGAAGAAGAACAAGCCCATCAGGATACCCTTGAAGACGGAAAGAAAGAATTCAACCTTCAACACTAGAAATACGACATAAGTGACAAGCTACATTCGCAACAATACAAATAAACAAAACTGTGATCAATCATTAATGCCAGAAAAGGTGATTTCAAACTTTAAAACACTAGCACAAGAACCAAAATTTTTGCTGCTTCACTAATTCTAGCCAATCACATTTTGAACAACGTCAATCTATTTATTTGATAGGATAATACCTCGTAAGTCTCCTGAAGAGAAAAGTGGCATGAGATACATCAATATGTTTGTCTTGGCTCCTCGAAATATAAGGTCCTCAAATTTTTTCATCTGCTGCTGCTCCCAACTGATGAGGCGATAACATATCTAGCTTGTGAAAATACTGACTGATTCCAAAGAAATCATATTATGGGCAACAAATGAAAGGAAATGCATGTACATATGTGATTTTTTTTTTTTTTCTTTTCCTTTCTTTCTTTCTTTCTACCTCCTCTCTCTCTCTTACTTTTGCTTTAATACTTCTTTCTTTGTATTCAGAATTATCTTAAAGATCTGTATATTCATGTACTTCTTTCAAGTATACAGACAAGACGAAAATTATGAAATACCTTTCTAGGTCAGGAGAGGGCCCATTGATATCATTTTTCTGAAGCATCTCTAATATCTCTCGTGAAACATCTATGTCACGTGCCAAGATCAAGTACGAGGCTTGGTGCCCTATGTCGACTCTATTTATTGACATTCCAAAAGAAAAAAAACGACCTCTTCAACCATTACTGAAGAAAAAACATACGAGTTTTTCAACCATTTCTGAGAAGTCAACTAGCTAGTTCACCTTAATGCTTGTAAACCAAGGCCAACAACAATTCTCCTTACTTCCTCTAGGCCATGTGATGCCACTGCATGGAGGTTAAAGCCTGTGGTAATCAAGAGAAGTACCACATTAAAAACATGATAATCAAATTCAAACAGGAATCTATTCAGAATTGTACTTACCTGATCCTTGTGAAGGAAGTCTATTGTGATTTGAAGTTGAGATTGCAATCATATAAAGCTTGTCTTTGTTGCTCACCACAAAATGTACATCCCTGCATACATAGCTATGGTTGTTCAGACATAACAGTTCATTTCCACTGGATTCACCTAATAGCTATAGTTGTTCAGACAAAAATTTACAATGAATACAGTTCACTTCCACTGGATTCACCAGGGATTAAGTAGTATAAGTTAGAAAAGTCTTTCAGGATTCAACTTCTAGAGGTCAAACATAAAATATTCTTAGCAAATGGATAATAAACAGATGAAAGGCATACAGCAGACGCCATGTAAAACGTCTACCTCAAAGAAATAAGTACTAGAAAGATTTCATCAATCATGCTAGCAGTGGAAATTTATGAAATTTTGACCTTAACAAGTTATTATACATAATTTTAATATGGTCCTGCTTGAAGATTACCACAGACTGATTTCTGAATGTCTTGGGAATTTTCCAGAAGATGGCCAAAAGCAAAATTGCACAAAATTTACCTCATTTCAAGAAGCTAGGTTAGTTAGCCCACAACTTGCAAAAATTATGTACTAATTCATAATCAAAAATGAACACCCATTTGCATGATTGGTTAAATACTTAAGCATGAATACATATCATTATTTCCATAGAATTATGATCTTCAATTAAGGATGGTCTTTCAGGGATAGAGAGCGATTGCAGTAGGTGAAATGTTTCAAAAATGCCTATTAAATCAAATCCATCTTTTAGCACAATGCAGTTGGCCAAAAGAGAGATCTTATCACTTCTATGGCTGGGAATTTTTCCAAAGCCTACATTTTGCTTACACACTAGTGTACATGATATCATCACATCAAACCTTTTTCTGAAACAATATCCACTGGCAAGAGATTGTACTTCCAACTTAGAATGGCAGTTTTAAGGTATATCATGCACACGTTTCGAAAGAATGCAATTGTGCAGAAGCACTTGTACTATACTGTAAAGAAATGGAACGTGTAAATAACTGTAAGAGTTTGAAAAGATAAAGAGACCATAAAATTTGCAACCAAGGAAATAATGAAGAGGGCAATCCAGGATGAACTTTATTGAATAGCATATTCGAAGAATGCAAATGGAGGTGGTAAAATAGATGGCAGGAAAGTTGCTAATAAAAGCCAATTACTGAAACATCGATGACCTAGTGTTCGAGAGCTCTTCTTACAGATTATGATATGCAAAGCAATCTTAAACTTTCAAACAGATTTGCTTATGAAGTAAATAGTGAATGATCAGATCATTGACCTCTCCATGGGGGATTCTTCCCACAACCGAATACAACCACATCGAACACATTTGATACAGAATTCCCCATTTGAAGCGTTCGCGATTTTCAGATTGAAAAACTTTCCTACATTATCATCAATACCACTCGAACTGCAAACACCATTGTTTGACATTAATACAGAACTTTCTGTTTCTGCTTGTTCCATAAGTTCCTGAATCAAAGGTTCAGATGGGATCTTGAATTCAGAAGATAAAGTTGAATTCCGATCAGATATTAAAGAATTTGAATTGCTTGAGCTTCCATGAGATAGGAGGGAGATCATATCATTCTCACTGTACAACTCAACTGTTGAAACCTTTCTCAGTTTCCTTCTTTTTCTGAATTTTCGATCAGTAACTGTGTGGAATTCACAATGTTCTCCACCTCCAGCATTGGCTCTTATGTCATCAGTACATGAAGGACTCAAATGACCACTTCTTGATTCCTCTGTAGCCTTCTCTTTTGCTGAAGGATTCATCTCTCCAACATCACCTGGCTTTTGACCCTCAGGCCCAGATATTGATTCTTCTTTAGTGGAAATATTTGATGCATTGTCATCTATTTGATTATCTCGGCATCGTGAAGCATCCCAGATTCTTGATTCAAAACCACCCAGCTTTGAGTTTGAAGTACCCCTTGGACTGTTCTCTTCTGATCTTGAAGAAGATGAAATCATAATCAAGCTATCATCACTACTACTCTCACTCTCGCTAGACGAAGGAGCGCATCCCGAGTCAAATGACAAGCGCAGCAACTCCTCTTCCAGGTCCTGACGTTTCTGCAAAACCTCCTCATGATAATGAGGTGGTGACCCGTGTGTTCCTCGGGTTGCATAAGCATCAATCACATCATCAATGAGTTTCCAGGATCCAAAACTTTCATCCATGCTTGTTTGCTCCTCATCTGCTGCATTCATTGATGCATGATGCTTGCTCCGATCGACTTCTATACTACTAGAATGATCTCTGGGGCTCTCTAGAAATATTTCATGATCAAATGAAGTTTTTGGACTAGTTGCACTTGAATTATCAACAAATTGGGAAGAACTTGGAGAGGTCTGCCTTTTACTACATGCTGCAGTATCATTTTCTGATTGTCCATCTATATCCAAGCTGTTCTGGAAAAGATCTTTCTTAAAAGACCTATGATGACGTCTACTGTGCCTTTTCTGTGAGTTCTGTAACCCAGATTCTATTTTCAATCTCATGATCCCATCCTGAGGACCAAGAATATGCTGTTGATCCCCTGAAAATGGATCATAATTATCCAATACTTTCTTGAGTTCCTGTAGCCAAGAACTAGAGCCTTCCTCTTTCAAAGCTTCAGCTGTCTGCATTAGTTGAATAGCCTCTGGTTTATCTAGCTCTCGTTCCGATAGATCTTGTCGTTTCTCTTTTGCCTCTCTAGGAGTAAACTTTGGGGATTCATCTTGCTCAACTGGCTCTTTGAGGGAAGTCTCAGCATCATGTATCAAAGCAAGCCTTGAAACCTTCCTCTACAAAAAAAAATGTCAAACACTACTTAGCTCAAACAACAGTCTGCTTAGCAATGAGCCATTCTACCCACATGTACCTTTGAAAAAGTAAATCCTGCCTCTGAAGCCGACTCCACGCACTTCACTGATGATGGTGCTGATTGCAAATCTGCAGTGACTTGAGCTGGAGCGTATGAGCCGTACAAAGCCTCTCGTTTCAATCTTCTTGATTTTATTTTATTGACAGTCCATGACTCAGACTTTGATATTTTCCTTCCATCTAAAGAAACCTGAAAGCTTTTGAAAATGTTACATGTGCATCCCTGTCACTACTTAAACACTTCAAACTGATGCTCATATAGAATAAGTATGACATCATTAACATCTAGTATAAAAAAATCAATACCTTACTGGGATCTTGGAAAAAACTGAAAACTTCTTCTCTATATAAAATAGACGCAGTTATTGGGTTGCCTTCCAGCAGGAGGATCTGAAGACAAGGCAAACTTGCCAAAAATTGTATTTCTTTGAATTTTGAGATTAGATTATTTGACAGGTCAACTGCCTCTAAACAAGTTAGAGCTGCAACTCCATGCACACTTACAAGAGCATTGTTTTTAAGTACCAACTTAGTGATTGGACTCTTTACCTGAAAAGTGTCAAAGAACCCAGTTGTACTTTAACAAGAAAACATGATGAGTTTGTACAAAAATTTCCACATAAGCTCACTATCTACCAGTAGCAATGATGAGATATTTCGCAGTTGATTGAATCCAAGATCCAGAAATTTTAATTCTGTACATCGATGTAGATTGTCTGCTTTGGCAAAACGGTTTCTACTGAGATCTAGAAACTCCACTACTGGTAGCAGCTGTAAAGACTCATCCATCAGAACCATCCCATTTGATGCACAAGAGACATACATTAGCCGGCTCCAGACAGGTGAATCTTTAACTTCCAAGATGCGCTCCATGAAAATATGCCGCAGTGCATCCTGCATTAAAATTAATGTAAAGTAAGCTACAGTAGAAATATTGTGAAGCAAGCTAAGGCAAACAAGTGATGTACAAAAAAGAAAAAAAGAAAGAGAAAAATAATAATAATAATAATTTAAAACACACATGAATATTTGACACATCCTGTGAACAAATACAGAACAATTCAATCCCATTCAGATTTGAAAAATCCTCGATCTTGCCATTATAGATTTACCTTCAAGCCAGCAGATTCTTATTTGTAAAAGCACTTTATGAAGGAGCTTACCTTTGCTGAGAGCATACAGTTGAACAAAAAGGAGAAAAAAAGAGGGGGAAGGGGGGGGGGGGGGGGGGGGGGGGGGGGGGGGGAGAGACAGATAGACAGACAGACAGAGACCCAAAAATGCATTGCACTCAATTGTTGATTGTGTGTGAGACTAAAAAATGACGAGTAGGAATCCTAATTAAAATTTTCCTGATGATTAAGCATATTATAAGCTTGGTACAGCTTTGCTCACACATGGGGCCAACAGAAGATGGCTGCACAACCTAGAAAATGATTTAGATTTGATAAAGCACATTAACTACAGATCTAACAATCTATGTTCAGCAATGGATAGCATTTTTTATGCAACAAACTTGATCCTTGTATTTGTGATATAAAGATGTGAATCATTGCACCGCTGAGGGTTGAGGCCATCCCAAGAAGCTTGAATAAGCATCTAAGAGAATTGCAAAATCAACCTTAATCATACCCGCAAGAAGATTATGAAGGTCTCTTCTTTTGAGTACATAACATTGAATACGAGCACATGGGCCGGACACTTAAACTACAAGCTCCCATCCAAATGTCCTTTAATTTTAGGGGCATAATGCTAGAAATTTAGCAAGCTCAAGTGTATGAACCAATGCTAAAGTCAAGTGCAACATCACTTATTTTTGGTAAAGACTCCAACCACTTCTCCACGAGTTTTTCAGCTGAAGATTCCATCTAACTTGATGGAGAAAAGTCGAGGATTTTGGAGGCACCATTTGAATTCAAAAAGTACACCAACTTGGGAGCATTATATAAGCAAGAGATTGAAAGAAAAGTGGCCATATCTAGCATCATTTGAGCACTTGTAGACTCTCATTGGGATTGTATACTCCAAGTCTAAGCTAGCCCCTTGCTTGCTGGAATCTTTGCATAGGTAGGGACCTTTTGGTCACCTATATATCACTATGTAGTTGTTTGTTTCATGAGCAAGGTAGTTCATCATGCGATTGCAAAAAAAAATGCGACAGAGTTATTTTGTCGCCAATTATGCTTTTGGAATAGAAACAGGCTGCAATCTCTCTAAAATAGCCATCAGATAAGCATAAGAATGTGCTTTCCTATATGTTCAAGTCTTGAGGAACAAAGTAAGGTAAAAACCCTTTTTGAACACAAATTAGGGTTAGGATTTTCTCTTAATCTGGACCTCTGATGACTGAATCTTATATACCAAATTAAAGCTCTCGTCAAGTACTATCTAATGGGCTAATAAAAATTTTTGAGCTTTTGTGACCAAAATTTGGCTAAGTATCAAAAATTAGGGTTGCTGGAATTTAGGGTTTTGTGCTATTCTGACATTGTTTCCAACACTCCCCCCTTCAATGTCATAATGGTACAAGGTTCAATAATCTTCAAAAATTTTGATGTCTGTCTCTGGATAATGCTTTGGTAAAAATATCTACAACATTCTCACCTTACATATGTAGACGAGCTCAATGTGCTTAGATACCTATTCTCGAATGTAGTGGTAATGTACCTCAATATGTTTTGTCCTAGCATGATGAACAGGGTTCTTTCCAATAGCAATAGCACTTTGACTATCTAAAAATATCTACATAGGAAGATGAACTTCAACATCAAGATAACTCAGAATTTTATGCAACTAAATAGCTTCAAGTGTAGCTATAAATGCAGCCCTATACTCTACTTCACTTGAAGATGTAGCAATTGTAGATTGTATCTTTGATAACCAAGAGATAAGACAATCTCCAAGAAAGAAATAATAAACACGTGCTTCTTCTCGAGTCTTTATCACCTTCCCAATCACAATCTGAAAAAACTTTTAAGTAAAAAATGCGACGATCTTGGAAACACCATAGCATAACTGGAAGTTCCCTTCAAATATCTCAAATTTCTCTTAGCGGCTTTCCAATGAATCTTGAATGGAGTGTGCATGAACCTAGATTCTTGAGAAGCTGCAAACTAAATGTTGGGACGTGTATTACATAAATAGATCAACTGCTTGAATATATAGAGTAGCATCAAAAGGTTCTGAATCTACTTCTGTATGTAATGACACATTAACATCCATAGGTGTTTACATAGGCTTGGAATCTATCATCTCAAACCTTTCCAATAACTTCTCAATGTATTTTTGCTCTGTTATGTAGATACACTCATTCTTGTACTTAAATTCAATCCCAAGATAATAATATAAAGTACCTAAATCATTGACATCAAATGTATGCTTTAGTTGTGCTTTGAAAAACTGAAGGTCTGAATCCTTGGGTCCCATCATGATCATATCACCAACATATATGATAATAATAATCAAAACATCTTTCTCAACTTTAACATAAAGAGTAGGAGTTGCATGTGAGTTTTCAAAACCAATAGATAGAAGATAAAGATGTATCTTCTCATGCCATGCTCCTTCTACTTGTTTTGAACCATAAAAAGCTTTAATAGCTTGCATACTAAATGCTCTTTACCTATCTCTTCAAAACCTTCTAATTGTTGGATCTAACTAGACATCTTCATGAAGATCACAATTAAGAAAGGCAATTTTGATGTCTAATTGGTATACATTCCATCCAAAGAATGCAACAAGAGAAAGTATTGTTCTGACTATTGTCATTCTATAAGTAGGTGCAAAAGTCTCATCATAATCAATTCTTTTCTTTTGTGCATAACCTTTGACAACTAACCTTGCTTTATACCCGTCAATAGTACCATCTTCTTTTCTATTGATTTTGAAGATTCACTTAATACCAATTGCCTTTTTATCTTTTGGTAACTTATAAAGCTTCCATGTTTGATTCTTATGAATAGAATCAATCTCTTCTTTCATAGCTTTCTTCCAAACATGACTTTGTGGTGCATTTTTAACATTAGCTGGTTCATTCTCTACTAAAGTTAGTGCTAATTTTATGAATTTCAAAATGTTCTGTGTAATTTACCTGATCTGCTTGTTCTCTCCTTGTCTGACTTCGAGTTCGTCATGTGAAGTTCTTTATACCTCTGTCCTTCCAAGTTTGATATGACCAACTCAGAGTATTCTTAAAAAGTGGTGAAATCTCTTCTAGTTCTTCCATATCTCTTTCTTTTGGAATTCTCAAACTTTCTCTAACTTCATAAGTTGGAACTTCAAGAGGTAGTGACGACGATGGACTAGGTACTGATGTAATGAAACTCTCTCTCTATCTTTATCAAGTGCATCTTTTAGGGTTTGAGAGGGTTCATAACCCCTCTTGTATGGTTGAATGTAAGAATCCAAATTCCTTCGAAAAAATGCATAATCATTTGCTCGTATGAAATCTTCTATGAATGATCTCTCGATAAGTATAAATGGTACTCCCAAAGGAAACCCGATGCAAATAGTCATTGGAATACTAAAAACTTTCTTTCTGGAAGAAAATACAACTCCCTCTCGAGAAGACAACACAACTCCCTTTTTGTTATAACTTATAGTTCTCCCAGTGGGAACCGAGTGCGAGGGATTGTCAAATCACTAACAACCCCCCTTCGGACCCATCATGCAATGGATATAATAGTTCCGCAAGAAGGTGCGCGAAGCCACTGATTCTAATGGTGGAGCTAATGACTAGGACCCTCGCCATAATTGGACTCGTCTTAAGATGACCGCAATGGAATCTTGACTCATACAAGGTCAAAAAACTATCTCATGATAGAGTCCTAAACCACCCTAACATCTAGACTATCAATTTGTTAATAGAAAGAGGGAATGCTCCATCTTTACCTATGTTTAGGAGCTTTGAGTTTTTGTGCGAAAACTCAAATGAGTGCATCTCTTTCATTCTCACTCTACTTTCCCTCTCTTCAAGCATCTTATCCTTGGGCACCTCATCATAATATACACCTCAAGCTCTTGTTGTGCTCTTTCAAAGGAGGGTACCAAATCCTAATTTAAGGGAGGATATATCATATATGCTAAGAAAGCATAAGCCAAATCTTCATTATATCATTCCGTGTCCAACATACTATGCGATATGTGGTTGTTTCCAAACTAGGACAATTTAGGGGTTCTCAACTATCAAGATCCTCCCTCTAATAGAGAATGCTCTAACGTAGGGTTCATATCATTCTATCTCTTCATGCAAGGTGCCCATTTATGGTGAGTAACAAAGTTTGCCAAGGGTTGATGAGCAACATTTTATAAGATGGAGAGCCCCCTACATCACCCTCCTTTTTCTTTACCTCTAGCTATAAATACTCTTTATATCACACTATGTATTCATTTTGGCACATATTACCAAGTAGATAGCCAATCTCCATTAGATCCCTAATGGTTTTCCCATTGTTTAAGGCCATTGCAACTTCCATTATCACCTTGGCACATTTACTTACACTTGATATTAGTATCCTTGTTTTCTTCGTTTCTTACCTAAACATTGATCGGATCCACTCTGGTGCAACATTTTGTCTCCTAAGTCATTTTGATCCTTTCAAGATGTGAATCTCTCTCTCTCTCTCTCTCTCTCTCTCTCTCTCTCTCTCTCTCTCTCTCTCTCTCTCTCTCTCCCTCCCTCCCTCCCTCCCTCCCTCCCTCCCTCCCTCCCTCCCTCCCTCCCCCCCCCCCCCCCCCCCCCCCCCCCTTCCCTCCCTCCCTCCCTCCCTCCCTCCCTCCCTCCCTCCCTCCCTCCCTCCCTCCCTCCCTCCCTCCCTCCCTCCCTCCCTCCCTCCCTCCCTCCCTCCCTCTCTCTCTCTCTCTCTCTCTCTCTCTCTCTCTCTCTCTCTCTCTCTCTCTCTCTCTCTCTCTCTCTCTCTCTCTCTCTCTCTCTCTCTCTCTCTCTCTCTCTCTCTCTCTCTCTCTCTCTCTCTCTCTCTCCCTCTCCCCCCCCTCTCTCTCTCTCCCCCCCCCCCTCTCTCTCTCTCTCCCTCCCCCTCCCCCTCCCCCTCCCCCTCTCTCTCTCTCCCTCCCCCTCCCCCCCCCCCTCCCCCTCCCTCCCCCCCCCCCCCCCCCCTCCCTCCCTCCCTCCCTCCCTCCCTCCCTCCCTCCCTCCCTCCCTCCCTCCCTCCCTCCCTCCCTCCCTCCCTCCCTCCCTCCCTCCCTCCCTCCCTCCCTCCCTCCCTCCCTCCTCTCTCTCTCTCTCTCTCTCTCTCTCTCTCTCTCTCTCTCTCTCTCTCTCTCTCTCTCTCTCTCTCTCTCTCTCTCTCTCTCTCTCTCTCTCTCTCTCTCTCTCTCTCTCTCTCTCACACACACACACACAATGTGTATATGCAAGTGCGTGTACATGCACATTTTGTGAGGTGATCCATTTATACTTTGGTTGTTTAAGGAAAACTGCTCTAATACTCGCCTAGTGCTCCTATACTTAAAATAATGAACAAAAAATATAGTATCATATGGTTCCCAAAATCATATTACTGACTACATTTGTGGTGTAATTTAGTATGCTTTTGTTGACCACATAGAAACGGGACGCTTTTCACAGTGTAGTGATATGCATAACTGCTACCATCCTAGACAATATGCGTTTGCAGCGTACACTTTGCAGTCTACAAGTCGCACTTCCTACACTTACATGATTCAATCATGCCACAATGTCCCGTGAATGGATCCTCTATAACACTGTGATCCTCACAAAGACGCATTCACAAGAACAAATTAAATCAGCGATGTCGAATTGTCACTTACGGCAGAATTGTGGCATATAAGCCTCTCCAAGATGGGCCTTAGCTGAAGAAGCCCTCTTGCTGAAGACGTGGACAAATCACATCCTCTAAGCTCCAAAGATTTTAAGCGCCCAAAAGGGGAAAGAGTGACGGGAGAAGGATCTCGAGCAGGATACGGAAGCACAGATACTACCTTGACAGAAGTAAGCAAGCTTAGAACACGACTAAGTTGCTCAAGAGCACGGTGATCACCGAGATCTGAAATGTACGCACGCAAATAGTCCACAGGAGCACCAGTACGAAGTCTTTCAAGCTCATGTAATGCATCAAGCCTTGTCTGAACATAATGTAGCCCCACCGGATTCAGCTTAAGAACAAGGCTGCCATCCAATAGTCCTCCTGCTTGCTCATCGACAAACCGGGCCAAAAGGTCCAGGTAGCGATCGCCGGTCACGATAGCCATACCACCGCATAAAGTAGATCATGCTTCTAGAAATAGAAGAATAGTGCACGCAATCGGCACACACTCCATTTCTTCTCTGGTTCATTGGAAAGAGCTCGGACGCAAATCCAAAGAACTGTTACAGTGAAGAATGTCGCAATATAGCTAGAGTTCAGCGGGCGTACTTGACATCGCACGCTGCATCGAATAGTCGAATGGCTGTAATTATGCTCATTATTTAGCAGTTATGTGCAGATCCCCACGTATGTTCCAGGTCAATAAAGTATAACCGCCATGAAAGGAGTTCCGGTGATGACATATTGACGACGGGTGAGCCTACACAACGAATGGAGATGGCACCTGCATGCAAGCAGATTTTCTGTGTTCATGTATAGCAGAACCCAAAGTGCGCCACGAAAAACGCATTGAGAAGATGTGCGAATCTGCAGCATAGAGACGAGACGATTGAATGAGAAGACAAGCGACGAGAGAGGGGGATGCGACAGAGAGGATGCCACATGTATCCCAACATTACCAAGGCGGACAATCGACAGACCAGAATGACAACAAGCTAGAGTGATGACAAAAAAAAAGATTAAGAATAAAAAGAAATTTATGGAAACATCTTATTCCCGTGAATTGCCTTTTCCTCCTTCACAGTTATGAATGTCATGTCATTGGGGGCGTCGCTCGGACATCCTCTTTAGGGCATGTGTATTGAGTTTCAAACCACCTTCAATGCGAGGGCTTCCATATATGCAAATGAAAGTTAGATCGTCAAATTTCTCATATTTAGAGACAATAATAATGTTAAAGTTTTATCTTCAAATAAGCTTTGAATTTTATCATGCTTAGAAATTGTGTGATTTTTTTAGTAAATTAATATCCAATCATCCAGCGAGAGCTTGGATATGGAGACTCAATGGAAGATGAAAAGTGCAACGAAGCACATTGAGGTGGAACCTCCAAGTCCATGGCACTTGTTGATAGAAAAGAAAAAGGTGTTGTTGTTGAAGCACATGATAAACCAATTTTGGACTCTTGTGGGGGTTGTCACTTTGGGCTATTTGATGTCACTCATGCGAAATACGTTTATGGACAAACAAGAAACTTTTCATGGAAATTCAAAGAGTGAAAGCAATGCCAATGGTTTGTGCTTGAACCACTAATCGTGAGGAGAACAACAGGACACGGCTATTCGCTTGCCGCTTCTTTTATCGTGATCATAATGAACAAAATCGGATGGCTAATGTAGAGAATGTATAGAGAAAGAAAATAAGTGGGAGTGCTCTCCTATATATGGAAGCAAGTATCTCTCACTTTGATTTTTTTTTTTATTTTGTAATGCTTTGGGGATCAAAGCATTACGAAATTATGGAAATGCTTGTAAGACTTTTATGTAGCATCTTGCTGAAAATAAATAAAAACGCATAATGATGTGAGAGATACATGTCGCATGTTCTATATTCTATTGGGATCCCTATGGAACAAAAGCTATATATTTTTTTTTAAGTATGTGACCAATTTTTTATATATGATGGAAGTGAAGCTCCAACTTTTAGAGGATGTTAACTAAACGCACTCCACAAAAGCAACGGTCATAAATACTATCTTAAAACCATGGTGAATTCCAAAATGGTTGATAAGATTGCAACCAAATGGATAAGTAATTGTGGAATAGAAAGAAAGTTGGATTCTAATAACCATGGAAGATTGATAAGTTCTTCGTTCATGTTTCCTTGCATGGATAGGTCGTTAAATGTACACTCCCTCATCGAGTTTAGAGGAACAACCTATGGCACTCTCCTTAGTTGAACTTTGATATAGGGATTTATCCCATGTCTTCATCCCTTAAAGATTTCATCAAACATGAGGCTTTTCATTGAATCCACTCAGCTGGCGATTATACATTCGCTATCTTTGAAATTTAAAAATCAAGGATAAAGAAATTTAGGTTTGTGTGGATAATTCCTCACTATGCGAATTGATCTAATACAAAAACAAAAGAATGATTAGGAAATATGCTTTAAAGTAGGCCAAAAAAGAAAGATTTGTATCAAAAAATGATTTTGACCCTGAATAGAAGTACAAGTTCTATGCTTAGAAGAGGTTGTTTTGGTTATAAAGTTGGGTTGTGTGAGGAGGTCCTATGTTCAAGCATCTATGTGTGTCTTGGTTTGGCAAGGCAAAAGGTTCATGTCATCTTGGTATCCAATCTAAGCGACACTCTTCTTCAACAATCTCACACATGTTCCCTTCGAGGAAGAGAGAGCAAGAGGATGACCTTGTAGTCCCTCATCAAACATTCCCCCCCCCCTTTGTAGCCATACCCATGCAAGGAGGTGAAGGAGAAATCCATGAGACCAAATTATGCTTGAAATCAACACAAATGAGTACGATGAGAGGCAAAAAAATGCTCTACAATTTGGTACAAATAGAATTGTGAAAGCCTAACTACACCTCTAGATAGAGAGGAGTGAAATGATGAGAAAATGAGACAAGCAAACAAAGGGGTTGTTTCTTGGATTTTACTACACTAAACCAAGAGGAAAACTCATGGAAATCATAAAACTCAAGAAAGAAAGGCAAAGTGATGCTTATAAAGAAGTTTTACTTTTCCTAGAATCTAACTAACCACTCATCAATCAGTATAGGTGCACTTTTTGGTGGGCAGTTGAGAAGATTTGAATTGATTGATTTTGGTGGAGCTCCTAACTTTGTATGTGTATAATATTCAAAAATTAAGTGTTCATAATGGGGTGTTAATGATGTTTTATGTATCCATTGACATTCTTCAATAAAGTGATTTTTATACTTAACTAAATATCGATGATATTGAGTACATGTGCATGCAGTAGTGACATCACAATCAATTATTTTCTAAGGAACTAAGATTTCATATTGTTCTTCAACTAAAGGAGGGTTATCAAGAAGTGGAGTGAGTGGTAAAGGGCCTTTAAATGGTTTAAGTAAACTAATATGAAAAGAGTTATGTATAGTCCAGTGAGATGGTATATCTAATATGAATGAATTATCATTAAATATTCTGAATAATGTGAAATGGTCCATAGTAGCATGGAGCAAGTTTACTTTTAAGATGCTGTAAAATATTTTTCAGACGTCTTTTAATAATATGTAGCCATACAAAATCATAATCATTTTTATTGACATTACATGTATAACGTTCTTGACTTTTCCTAATGTGCTCATGAACATTATGAAGTATAGAAATGTGATCTTGAGCAATAGAATCAGCCATCGGAATATCAGTTTGAGTGAGTGACATGGGAGTGGAAAGCTTTTTACCATAAATAATTTCAAAAGGTGCATGACCAATAGTGGTGTGTGTGGTGTTATTGTAAGCAAATTGAAGCAATGGCAACTTGTCATCCCAGTTAGTGGGACTATATAATGAATAACAATGCAATAAATCAAGAATAGTATTGCTTGTAGCCTCACTTTGTCCATTACTTTCGTGATGAAATGTAGAGCTAAAATCTATTTTAGAACCAAAATGTTGGAATAAGGCAGCCCAAAAATGATTGCAAAAACAAACATCACGATTAGATAACATTACTTTAGGAAATCCATGATGTGGGAAAATGCACTTAATGAACAATTTTGCAGTCTGAGGTGTAGACAAAGTTTTTCTACAAGGAATGAAACATGCATATTTACTAAACCTATCAACTATTGTCCAAATCATATCGTTATATGATGAAGTATTAGGAAGAAAAGTGATAAAATCCATAGAGATTTGTTCCCATGGTTCATTCGGAATGGGAAGAGTCATTAATAATCCAAATGCTTTATCGTTACAATGTTTTACTCATTGACATACAATGCATTGAGAAACATATTGTGCATATGAGGCCAAAAGAAGAAATCTTTGCAAGCAAAAGTGGTGCTCTGTATGCCTCTATGACCCGTGTAAGATGATTCATGCATTTCTTTTATTACAACATCTTTAAAAGCTTGTGTAATGCATAATCTATGTTGAAAATAAAGAAAAGCATGATAAAATGTATAATGTTCATCAGTTAAAGATGTGCAATTATTAAAGTCATGCCATGCACTTGAAAAATACAAATCAAATGCATAAGTGAAAATCATTTCTTGAAAGGAATGAATTTGGATGGTAGAAATATTATGCAAAACAACAGATTGTGAAGGAAAACGACTAAGAGCATCGGCTACAACATTAGCTTTCTTAGGTTGATATTGTATCATGGGCTGAAAATTTTGAATGAATGAAGCCCATTTAAGATGTTGATCAGAGATTAAGGGCTAATTTAATAAATGCTTAATAGCTTGTTGATCGGTTTTTATTAATACCTAAGATCCCAGAAGATAGTGTTTGTTTCAAAATTCGCAAGGCATGCACAACTGCTAACAATTCTTTACCACATGTACTATAATTCTTTTTAGAGGGCTTAAGCTTCCTACTCTCAAATGCAATGGGATGATCATTTTGCATTAAAAGAGCACCTATTCCTGAACCATTAGCATTAGTAACGACATGAAATGGTTGTGAAAAATAGGGTAACTATAAAATAGGTGCATGTGAAAGTGCATGTTTGAGTTTTTCAAAGGATTGTTGTTGGGTAATTCCCCATGCAAAATTTATTTTCTTTTTCAATAATAAGGTAAGAATCAATGCCAAACAAGAAAGATTTTGAACAAACTTCCTGTAGAAACTAGCCAATCCAAGAAAAGAGTGAACATCATTGATTGATTTTGGCATAGGTCATTCTACTATAACTTTAATCTTTTTTGGATCGACATGCATGCCTTCACTTGAAATAATATGTCCTAAATATTCTAGCTTATGTTGAAAGAAGTAACTCTTTTTAGGATTAGTGTAAAGCATGTTCTCTTGTAGCAAATGGAAAACTATTTTAAGACGCTTCTCGTGCTCACCATCATTCTTACTATAAACAAGTATATCATCGAAGAATACGAGAACAAAAACTTGGTAATCAAGAAAAATGTTGCTCATCATTTGGGCAAATGTAGAAGGAGCATTGGTAAGTCCAAAGGGCATTACCATAAATTCATAATGGCCTGTTTGATTTCTAAATGCAGTCTTAAAAATTGTTGACATATTTAGGTAGTGATGTGTGTGAACACACTAGGATTGTCGGGGCTCTGTTTTCCCTCTTTAGGAGGTTTTTTTTCCTCGGCTTGTATATACGCCTATTATCCTAACGGCTCACTTACTTTTGTACATTCTAGTGGCAATACATTCAGTATTATGTGTTGTGCTCCAAGCTTCTTATTATTCCTTGTGCTATTCGTGTGCTTTCGCAGACCTCAAACTCCAACAGTTGGTATCAGAGCAGGTCACCGCTTCATCTAGGGCGTCGTCGACACCTCTCCGATCACAATCTTTAGAATCACATGAAAATTGGTGAGCATACTCAAGCTGATTAGGAATTCAAAACGGCTTTGCTTTGTGGTGTCAAAATCATGATCAGAGCTCATTTTGGCCTCCGAATGCACTATCACAACACATGTGTAGGCAATTTTGTCTTTTTGTGCCAAAGATATATACAGGTTTCGATTTGCTAGTATAAGCATCTTAAAGTCTGCTATAGGTTTAGTAGAACTTGACATGGTAGTTTTGTTCAACTTTTTGAGATACAATCATCATTATGCATCAGGCTATTTCAGTCAGTGGCCATGGCTGAAAGTGGTGATGTATTCCATATATCGGTTGTTGAGGATAAGTTGGACGGTACCAATTACCCATTATGGGCTTATATGATGCATCATGTATTGTTTGCAAAAGGACTATGGAATATTGTGCAGGGTGTTGAAAAATTTCCTATTACACTTACAAATAATTGAGGTTCCTATTCATGTTGTGGTTCTTGCTTCACCTACTTCAGAGCAACTTTGTTGGGATGGTAGAGATGCTCAAGCACATGCATTGATAGCCTTGTCTACCAAACATGTCATTATTCCTCACATTCGCACTTGCAAAATAGCAAGCGATGCTTGGGATACACTTAGCACTTTATACTAGGCAAGGAATGAGGCTCGTGTTGCTTACCTTTGAAAACAGTTGGAGAGTGAGCACATGAATAAAGGAGATTTCATGGACAGCTTTCTGACAAAGATCAAAGATTTGAAGGAGCAATTGATTTCTACTGATGAAGTCTTGCCCGACAATTCACTTATGTAGACTATTCTAAATGGTATTCCAAATTCATATCAGAGTTTTGCTTCTACTCTTCGATTGATGATGAAAGGCAATCCAAATGCCTTAACATTTGAGGAGCTAGTCTTTGTTATGTTGTAGAGAGATCAGTAGGCAGAACATGTCCATTATGCATGTTGCAAATCAAGCTTTCTTTGCTAGTTAGAAGGGCAAAGGTAAATGGAGCTGATCTACTAGTAAGCAGATATCTTTTAATTCTGCACAATCAAAGAAGGATGACAGAGACGATAAGAAAACAGAAAAGTGGAAATTGTTTTACAGATATTGTAAAGGAAATGATTGTTGATATATTTAGGTAGTGATGTGTATGAACACTCTAGGATTGCCGGGGTACTTTTTTCCCTCTTTAGGAGTTTTTTTCCCCCGGCTTGTATATATGTCTATTGTCCTAACGAGCTACTTATCTTTGTACATTCTCGTGGTAATACATTCAAAATTGTGTGTTGTGCTCCAAGATTTTTCCTCTTCCTTGTGTTGTTCACATGCTTCCACAGACGTCAAACTCCAACAATTGGTATCAGAGCAGGTTGCCGCTTCATCTAGGGCATTGTCTACACCTCTCCAGTTATAGTCTCAAAATTGCACAAAATTTGGTACGCATACTCAAGGTGTTTCAAATATCAAAACCGCTTCGCTTTGTGGTGCCGAAATCGCGATCTGAACTCGTTTCGGCCTCCCAACGCACTATCATAGCGCTTGTGTAGGCTATTTTGTCTTTTTGTGCCAAAGATATCTACTACTTTCAATTCACCAATATAAGCGTCTCAAAGTCTGCTACAAGTAACAGAATTTGTCTGGGTAGTTTTGTTCAACTTTTTGAGATACAGTCAATTTTTTGCATCAAGGTATTTTAATCATCGGCCATGGCTGAAAACAGTGATGTATTCTGTATGTTGGCTGTTGAGGATAAGTTGGATGGTACCAACTACCCATTATGGGCTTATATGATGCGTCATGTATTGGTCACAAAAGGACTATGGAATATTGTGCAGGGTATTGAAAGATGTCTTGTTACACCTGCGAATACAAGTACTACAAATAGAGGTGTTGGAGCTGATGGAGATGGTGCCGAAGATGATGATATTCTGCAGATTCCTGTTCGTGCTGTTGTTTCTGTTGCACCTACTATAGATCAAATTTGTTGGGATGGTAGCGATGCTCAAGCACATGCATTGATAGCTTTGTCTATCAAACGTGCCATTATTTCTCACATTCGCTCTTGCAAAACAGCTAAGGATGCTTGGGATACGCTTGCCACATTGTACCAAGCTAGGAATGAGGCTCGTGTTGCTTACCTCTAAAAGCAATTGGAGAGTGAGCACATGAATGAAGGTGATTCTATGGACAGTTTTCTCACAAAGATCAAGGATTTGAAAGAACAGTTGATTTCTATTGATGACGTTATACCAGATAGCTCACTTGTGTAGACTGTTCTGAATGGTCTTCCTGACTTATATAAGAGTTTTGCTTCTACTCTTTGTTTGATGATGAAAGGCAATCCAAATGCCTTGTCATTTGAGGAGTTAGTCTTTGTTCTGTTGCAAGAGGACCAGTATAGGCAAACAGGTCTATTATGCGTGTTGCAGATCAAGCTTTCCTGGCTAGTCAGAAGGGCAAAGGTAAATGGAGCTCTTCTACTAGTAAGCAAAAATCTGCAAATGCTGCACATTGAAAGAAGGAAGACAAAGATGAGAAGAAAAAATCAAAAAAGCAGAAATTATTTTGCAAATACTGTAAAGCAAATGATCATGTCATCAAAAGCTGTCCAAAATTGGCTACTAAAGAGGCAAAGAAGAAAGAGGCCGGAATGGTTGTTGCAGAGGCCTCTACACCGAAAACAGAGTCTCCTAATCTTGTGCAGGAAGAAGAATGGGTGTTTACTATTGTTTGCCGTTTTGACCCATCTTCTCATGAGCAGTGCATGTCTGTAGTAGACTCAGATATTTGGTACTCGAACATATTACATCGTAGTGCAGTTTCTTCTCTTCACTCGAGCCTACCCCTATAGGGAATATTGTTACATGCATCAACAACTCCTCCTACCCTGTTATGGGAGTTGATAAGATCATTTTGACTACTGCTGATGGTAGTTCTTTCATTTTGTCAAATGCTTTGTTTGTGCCAGGGATCAAGAAAAATTTGCTATCAGTTTATGCATTAGCCAAGATTGTTTTGGTTGTGAAATTTGTTGATGACAGATGTACAATTCATGATCTGTCAAATGGCGATGTCATTATTACTTCTGGCATTTTATGTCATGGTCTATAAGCTCATAGACTGTGAAAGATCTGTAAATGATTTGGCATGTGCAGTACATGATTCTCATGCTATGTCAGATGCAAAGCTTTGGCATGCATGCTTTGGTCATGTGAATTTTGCTAGTTTGCTACACCTGCAGAAATCTGAAATGGTGTCCTCTTTGCCCAAACTTGAGGCACCCGATAAACATGTGTATTTTGGGTAAAATGCAGCATTGTTCCTTTCCAAAAGATGGTTCAGTTTAGGCTACTCAGAAATTGTAGCCTGTACATAGTGATGCTTGTGGTCCTATGCAAACACCTTCTTTTGGGAACTATCTTTAATTTGTGACATTCATTGACGATTTTTCCAGGCATGCATGGGTATATCCATTGAAGGCAAAGTCTGAAGTGTTTATGTGCTTCAAACAACTTCTAGTTTTGGCTGAAAATCTATCTGTAAATGTAAAATGGACACCCTCCATTTTGATCGGGGGGGAATATATGTCTTCGGACTTTAAGGCATTTCTGGCTGAACGTGGGATAAAACATCAATGTATAGTGCCGTATACACCTCAATAGAATGAAGTTGCTGAAAGGAAGAATAGGTCACTCATGGAGATGGTGAGGTGTATGGTCAAGAGTTAGGCTTCACCACATAGTTTCTGGCTTGAGGCTATTATGTGTGCAACATATGTACTGAACAAGTGTCCCACTAAAGCGCTACAGTCTATCACTCCATATGAGGCTTGGCATGGTCGCAAGCCATCTATTGCACATCTGCATGTTTTTGGTTGTCTGGCATATGCATTAGTGCCTGAACAACATCACAGAAAATTGGATGATAAAGCAGTAAAGTGTATTTTTGTTGGGTATAGTTCTAAAAGTAAAGGCTATCATCTGTATCATCCACAAACTAAATGCATTCTGGTTAGCCATGATGTTGTTCTTGTGGATGATGCTATTCAACCATTGCTTTCATGTACTATGGAGACATCTGTTAGCTCCAAAGACATGTATGATGTAATAAAGTAAGTCTATGATCTAGGGATCCGGTTGGTTCAGACGGATCTGAAATCGGACACCATTTGGTCATCCGTGTGTATGACTAGAGATCTTGAGTTTAGACTTACTAGGAGGTCTTGTGCTCTTGTGAACAAGTGATCCACTTAGCTTAGTGGTTAAGTCTCAAGGATGTGAAGGAGGAGGTCTTGGGTTCAATCCCCATGGGAGACATGGGGAGAGTATTTTGCCCAAAGAGATCTAGAGCCTTCTAGAAGCATCGACTTGAGTTAACTCAAGTTGACTAAGACACTTGGCGCACATCCAGTTACATGGCCGACACATGGTTGTGGCTAGTATCCACCTGCCCAAGAAGGCAGTCCCCTAGAGAGAGCTATATATAGAGGCATTTGTTTGGGAGGAGAGTCATCTCTCAAGCACGTGGTGGTCGTAATAGTCATTCTCTTGCATATGATACTTTGCTGCCTCTTTTTATAGGTGGACAGTCTAGTGCTCGTCCTAATGAGGCAACTTCTCAGCCTTTGCAGGTTTCATGTGATGATGTAGATCATTCCATTTCTGACGCAGATTTACATGATGCACTTTTTGATGAGAGAGCTAATATTGGGTAGGCAAAAACTATGCCAAAATGGCTGGTGTAGACCTTGCGTGACAACAAATTATATGTACCTCTGTCATATCATACTCGGTCAGGCTCTTATAGTGCCTCTTTTGCATCAGATTGCTATGCTATGGCTGCCTCTAGTCTCTGTGATGAGAATGAACCTGTTTCATTTGATGAAGCACAAAATTCAGAACATTGGATGGCTGCAATGCAATCTGAATATGATGCTATCATGAAAAATGGTACATGGTCTTTATAGGGCATGAAAACTAGGAGTGCATGTTAAAGAAGACATTATATGGTTTAAAGCAAGCACCACATGCTTGGTATGAAAAGATACATGCCTATCTGATTGCACGCGGTTTTGAGAACATTCCAATTGAAAGCACCTTATATGTTAAGCGTGTTAATGATGTGCTTTTGATCATTATGGTATATGTTGATGACATGCTGCTCACTGGTCCTCATGACATGCATATTGTTGATTTTAAGGCTCATTTGCATGCCTCATTTGAGATGTCATTAAAGAAGTTGGGTTTTACAACCCTTAGTAAACGGTTAGTAAACGGTTTAGAATGACAAAACCCAGTTAGATGTTTCGGCTATTATGGCTCTATGTGAAAGTGGGGCTCAACTCATAGAAATTGTTCGCAATATTTTGAGATGGGAAAAATCATTTGAATAGATTTGGGGCATTTGCATCACTATTTGGGCATTCAATTTATACAAGTTGATGGTGGAATGGCTTTGTGTCAAACAAAATATATTGACAGATTATTGCAGCATTTTGGCCTTAAAGACTGTAAGCCTATTGCCACTTCTATAAGACAGGTTTATGATTGAGTCTTCATGATGCTGGAGATGCATTTGATGCTATTCTCTATCGTAAGGTTGTTGGATGCTTGATTTACTTATGCAGTACTCGACCAAATATTCAATTTGCTATCTCACAAATGAGCAGGCTTATGCATTGCCCATGTGTCAAGCATTGGCAGGAGGTTAAGCGCATCTTTCACTACTTGAGTGGTACCCGGCTACTTGGATTGTTTTATCCCAAGGGGGGATCACTACCGCCAGATTTGCATGTTTTTTCTGATAGTGATTGGGCTGGTTGCTATGACACTCGTGTGTCCACCAGTGGCTTTTGCTTCATGCTTGGTAGCTCATGTATATCTTGCTTGAGCAAGAAGCAGCCTACATTGGCCATCTCCAATTGTGAGGTTGAGTATAGGGCAGCTTTCACAATGACTGTTTGAGTGTGTGTGGCTCAGACTCCTTATGGCTGATTTGGGTGTTGGTCAATCTTCTGCCACCACCATCTTCACTGACAGTCAGAGCGCATTGGCAGTTGCAAAGAAACCTATGTTCCATGCTCGCACTAAGCACATTGAGGTGCACTATCATTATGTCAGGGAGAGGTTCTCTGCTAGGGAGATCAGCTTGGCATATGTGCCCACATAGGAGAACATTGCATACCTTTTTATGGAGGCTCTGCCTAGGGAGAAGTTTGAAGCTTTCCGCAAAGCTTTGGGCTTACTTCCTTTTGTGGATTGATTCCACATATTTTGGCACTTTCTTATACATGAGTGCCAGCTCCTTGTTCACCGCATCACTCCCAGGGGGGATTTGTTGATATATTTAGGTAGTGATGTGTGTGAACACTCTAGGACCGTCGGGGCACTTTTTTCCCTCTTTAGGAGGTTCTTTTCCTTCGACTTGTATATATGTCTATTGCCCTAATGGGCTACTTATCTTTGTACATTCTAGTGGTAATACATTCAACATTATGTGTTGTGCTCCAAGCTTCTTCCTCTTCCTTGTGCTGTTCACGTGCTTCCGCAGACATCAAACTCCAACAATGATCATGTCATAAAGAGCTGTTCAAAACTAGTTGCAAAATAGGCAAATAAAAAAGAGGCTAGAATGGTTATTCTAGAGGCCTCTACATCCAAAATAGAGTATGCTAATCTTGTGCAGAATGAAGAATGGGCATTTACTATAGTTTGCACTTATGAACCATCTTCTCATGAACATTGTATGTCTGCAGACTCATATGTTTGGTACTTTGATAGTGGGCAACCAAACATACCTCGCAGCACAGTTTCTTCACTTCACTCGAGCTTGCCCCTAAAGGGAATATTGTCAAATGCACCAACAACTCCTCTTATCCTATCATGGGAGTTGGTAAGATCATTCTGACTACTACTTATGGTAGTTCTTTTACATTGTCAGATGCTTTATTTGTGCCAGGGGTCAAGAAAAAACTATTATCAATTTCAACATTAGCCAAGATCGACTTGATTGTGAAATTTGTTTATGAGAGATGTATAGTTCATGATTTGTCAAATGGTGATGTCATTATTACTTCTGGCATTTTATGTCATGGGTTGTATAAGCTCATAGACTATGAAAAAACTGTGAATGATTCAGCATGTGTAGTACATGATTCTCAGGCTATGTCAGATGCAAAGCTTTGGCATGCACACTTTGGTCATCTGAATTTTGCTAGTTTGCTATGCCTGCAGAAATCTAAAATGGTGTCCTCTTTGCCCAAACTTGAGGTGCCTTGCCTGGTAAACATGTCTATGAAGGCTATATTTTGGGCAAAATGAAGCATTTCTCCTTCCCAAAAGATGGTTCAGTTCGAGCTACTCAAAAATTGCAGTTTGTACACAGTGATGTCTTTGGTCCTATGCAGACACCTTCCTTTGGGAACTATCTTTACTTCTTGACTTTCATCGATGATTTTTCTAGGAATGCATGGGTATATCCATTGAAAGCAAAGTTTGAAGTGTTTATGTGCTTCAAATAGTTTTTGGTTTTGGCTCAAAATCTATCAGCATGTAAAATGGGCACCCTTCATTTTGATCGAGAGGGGGAATATATATCTTCTAATTTTAATGCATTTCTGGCTGAACATGGGATAAAATATCAATGTATAGTGTCGTATAAAATATATATCTTCTAATTTTAATGCATTTCTGGCTGAACATGGATAAAATATCAATGTATACACCTCAACATAATGGAGTTGCTAAAAGGAAGAATAGGTCACTCATGGAGATGGTGAGGTGTACGGTCAAGAGTCACGCTTTACCACATAGTTTCTGGCTTGAGGTTGTTATGTGTGCAGCATATATACTTAATAGGTGTTCCACTAAAGCATTGCAATATATCACTCCATATGAGGCTTGGCATGTTTGCAAGGCATCTGTTGCTCACCTGCCTGTTTTTGGTTGTTTGGAATATGCATTAGCTCCTAAATAACAGCGCAGGAAATCGAATGATAAAGTAGTGAAATGTATTTTTATTAGGTATAGTTTTGAAAGCAAAGGCTATCATTTGTATCATCCACAAACTAAACGCACCAATTTAGAGAATCAATGATCAATTATCAAAATTTTGATCAAGCTGTGAAGAAGATGTCTACACAGAAAGTCTGCTGCACATAACTCTCTCATTGACTTATCAAATGTGTAAAGTTTTTTATAAAACTTTGCATAAGGTGTCGCCTATAGTTTCCGCACCTTCTGCTAGTTAAATCATTCCAAAAGATTCAGTAGATCTTGAGAAATTACATTAACAAGTCACCTATGTCTAAAACTGTTCTTCTGAGAAGTCGATTTAGACACCTATAACTTCTAACACTTGGTTCTCTCAAACTAGAACCCGTTTATGCAAATGCTTTTAGCCATAGGTAGCTTACCTTCCAACTTAAAGAATGAATGCTGGCTTGCTCAAATCTTTACACTATGGAAGGAGAATTGACCAAAACATTAGCATTGAATTTTGTGCCTCGTGTAACTTCTCTTCTTTCCATTTACACATGTAAATGTTCCTACACTCAATTCTCTCAGCCTGATTACAATTGGAAGCTGAAAATTTGTACAGAGGTCAATCAACTATAGACTTAGACTTGTACAGAAGCATTTCATAAAAGATTCAACACATAAGGAGAATACTAAAAAAGATCGGATGCAACATTTTTCCATTTCTGAGAAATTTACATCTGAGTGATGAGAGAGATTCTACTCACTTCTAAAATGTCTAATGACATCTAATTCTCCTCAAATTTTGTTCTCACATAATCTCTCTACATTGCTCCGACATTTTCTTTGTATATATATATAGGCAAATATTTACAAGCTCATAACTAATCAAAGGCATAAGTGAGCTAACTTCAAAATAATGTACATGTGTGTACACATCTTCATCTTCTGGATATGCACTTCCTTCATGCTTCATAACTTGATCTTTTCTTCAGCCCTTGACTTCAATTCTTCACCAAAACATCAATTGTTGATTGCCCTGCACCAACAGCTTCCCCTCAATCATCAATTGAGGTTTCCTCTATCTTCTTTATACCTGCCATGTCTTTGAATATCTGTAGCTTTGGTCCATCCAAGCTTTGGTTAGCATATCAGCTATTTGATCTTTTGTTGAAGTATGTATGACTTCAATCTCTTTATCCATCACCTTCTCTCTTAGAAAATGATACTGAATCTCTATATGTTTGGTCCTGGCATGAAAAACAGGATTAGCAGCTAGATACAATGAACTCATGTTATCTCCATGAATAGTGGGTGTACTCTGAATAATATCAAAACTCTTCATAAGAGTCTTAAGCCATATCACTTCCTTTGCAGCTTCAACCATCCCTTTGTAGCAACTGTGTGTTGCTTCTTTGAACACCAAGAAATTAACTTATCTCCCACATAACATAAGTATCCATAAGTTGATCTCCTATCATTAGGATTACCTACCCAATGTGTATCACTATAGATCTTGATGTTTGTATCTGATGTAAAACCATAATACAAACCTTCTTTGAGTGTACCCTTAATGTACCTCAACACTCTTTGTCCTGCAATCCAATGTTCTTTCCTAGGACAATGCATGAATTGAGACAATACTCCCACTGCATATGACAAGTCAAGTCTAGTTAATGTAGCATAGATCAGACTACCAACCAAGCTTTGATAAAGCTTCATGTCCTTGAACTCTTCTCCTCCATATCTGCTTAATTTGTGATTCACCTCCATTGGAGTAGGTGCTACCCTGCAATCATTCATCTTAAACTTGATCAACAAGTTTCTCAAATACCTTTCTTGAGTTACATACACTCCATGTTGAGTGTATGAGATATCCATGCCCAAGAAATATGACAAATCTCCCAAGTCACTGATTTTGAACTCTTTCTCCATTTGCTTCTTTAGGCTTTGAATACCTTTCTCATCTGTACCTGTAAGAATTATATCATCAACATATATGCACATGTAAATGAACCCATCATCACTTGCTTTAACAAGCAAGCTACTATCTGCTTTAGATACTTGGAACCCAAGTTCTTTCAAGAACTTCAAACATCTATAATTCCATGCCCTTGGGGCCTGCTTCAAGCCATACAAAGCTCTCTTGAGCTTGCACACATGATCTGGATACCTTTCATCTCTGAATCCTTGTGGTTGCTCCATGAAAACGCATCTGAAATATAACCATTTAGAAAAGCATTCTTTACATCTAATTGACATAATTTCCAACCTTTACATGCAGCAATAGCTATGAGTGTCCTGATGGTTGTCATCTTTGCCACAGGACTCTAGGTCTCATCATAATCTATACCATATGTCTGAGCAAAACCCTTCACAACAAGTCTAGCTTTATACCTAGACACACTTCCATCTGCAAACCTCTTTGTCTTGTAGACCCATTTGCATCCAATGATCTTCTGACTATTTGGTTTAGGAACCAAATCCCAAGTCTCATTCTCCATCAATGCATCATACTCTTCCTGCATAGCTTTCTCCCCATTTTCCTTACCTTTTGCCTCTTCATATGTAGAAGGGTCTTCATCTGCCTTTATCATATAAGCATAATCTTTGGTAGCCAAAAAAGAAGTGTCATAGCTATACCTTGTAGGTTGCCATTTGTGTCTTGATGACCTTCTGAGTTCTCCACTCCTTGAGGTTTCTGGTTCATCACACTCTGGATCAAATCTTGGCACTTCTTCAACTTCAACCTGTACTTCATTGTTCTCTTCTTCATCAAATACCTGAACCTTTGATTTACCTTTCTTTTGATTCACAACTTCTTCATCACCTTCATAAATATTGATTGTACCTGCATACCAAGTACCTTGCTCATCAAATGTAACATCCTTTGACACTAGGAACTGTTTTGTGGATGGACTCCACAACCTATATCCCATCTGCTTATCATCATATCCAATGAACACATATTTTTCAGCTTTAGGCTCCAATTTATGCCTCAATTGTGATGGCACATATGCATATGCCAAACATCCAAATACTTTGCAATGATCTAGAGTAGGTCTCTTACCCCACCATGCCTCATATGGTGTCATACCTTGCAAAGCTTTACATGGTAATCTATTGACCAAATATGTAACTGTATTCACAGCCTCAACCCACAAATAATTTGGGCAATTTTTCTCCTTCATCATGGATCTTGCAAACTCAACAAGAGTTCTATTTCTCCTTTTTGCTACACCATTCTGTTGAGGAGAGTACCCGCAAGTAATTTCCCTTTTTATACCTGCATTCCACAAGTAATCACTGAAATCATTAGAGAAATAGTCTCCCCCTCCATCTGACCTTAATCTCTTCAACTTATGACCTGTAATTCTCTCTGCATACACATGATAATGTTTGAATGTATTGAATACCTCTGACTTATCTTTGATCACATAGATAGTGATCCATCTAGTAGCATCATCAACATAAATCACATAATACCTTGAACCATTGATACTGAAATCCTTTGATGGTCCCCACACATCTGTTTGTACCAATTCAAGCTTCTCTGAATACATAAAACCATGCTTGGAATAAGATTGCTTATGAGCCTTACCTAATTGACATGCTTCACATTTGTATGTCATATGTTGACCTGCAACATTAGGCAACCCAAGCACTCAACCATTATTAACCATATCTTTGATACCTCTTTCATTGAAATGTCCAAGCCTCTTGTGCCAAAGATCTAACTTGTTGGAGATTCACTCACTAATTATGCATAACGACATAAAGACGAAGGAAAACAGAAAACAAAGTGTTCAAAAAATTAAAGCCTTAGTGAAGGGACAAATTCACGTCTGTAATATACAACGTAGAAACTTCCAGAATTAGAGTTTGTTGAAACCGGATCAAATTATATATAAGAGAGCTGAGATAGATAGATGAGTAGTGCGCATATGAGAGAGCGCATATAGAAACTGAAGATAGTGATATAGAAGACGCCATAGATCGCATATGTAGAGATGAATAACAAAACCTCAAATGTCGGGTATTCATCTGAGAGAGATGGTAAGGAATAACTACTCAGAGTAGGAGAGTTTTCCATAGCTATGAGCAAAGTGAGGCCAAGCTATTTTTGTACACATCTTCTCTAATAGAAAACACATGTTCATGTGGAAGAATTTGAGCGCATTCTTTGTATGTGAAGAAATCTGAGAGATTTCATGTTACTGTGAAAGTTAGTTAACAATTACAGTTTTCTCAGTAAATGTTTTTCCGGTACTTCTATGAGTTAGATCTCGAAGTATAGTGTAAAGTTTTGTATGAGATATAGCTTATCTTGTAGCTATAAGTCTCTACTATAAGTTGGTCAAAGATTTCGGTGAAATGGAAATGTACACAGTACTAAGTTTGACCGGAAAAAGGCATCCAGAACTGGGGAAGTTTTTCTCTAAACTTCAGATAGAGTTCATTCAGTAAAGGAAGTTCAGGTATCACTTCCTTACTTCATGTATACACGTTTGAAGTAACTACAAACAGAATTGCAGTTGATTCCGGTAGTATTCCGGTACAATTACGGTGAGATTCCGGTAACAGTCCGGTGAAGTTTCGGTGAAATTTTGGTGAGTTTAAAACACAATTTTGACAAAGTTAAGTGACGCAAAGATTATTTAACTGTAAGCAAGTAAATCAGTTCAGAATTGAAGCTAGAAGGAAACGAAGCTTTCTATAAAGTGATTTTTCGGTATTCACTAGATACAGTTATAAGTTTTCAGTTTCAGAAAGTTTGCTAAGCTACTGATGATTATAGAGGTGTTCTAACATCACTCTAGCTTAGTTTCTGTGGTGTAAGCGAATTCCGCAATAAGCGCTACACCAACAGTGGTATCAGAGCAGGTCAATCAACAGTGGTATCAGAGCTAAGGTTATCAGTGGTATCAGAACAATGAGATCCAAGAAGTGATATCAGAAGAGTAGAAAAGGCTCTGAAGAGCAGAAAAGGTTTCTCAGAAGAAGAAACGGAAAGAGAATTTGAAGAATTCTCATAAAGAAAGGTAAAAGCTGAGGTGATCAACAACAAACGGCGTCAAGAAACGTTCCGAAGTCATTCTCAAGATAAAGGTTTACAAAAGGTAAAATCCTTCAACATTACACTCACCGGAAGTAACATAAACAAGAAGATCATGGTAGATCATATCTCAATTGATAAATTGGAGAGAGATAACTATCACGCATGGGTAATGCAAATGGAAGCTTTACTTATGAGTAAAGACTTAATGATATATGTGACAGGAGAAGAAAAGAAGCCAACTTTTGAAGACGACAGTCAACCAAAGAAAGAAGAGTTAGAAGCCTTGAAGCTGAGGCAGAAGAAAGATGCAACGGCAAGAGCCTACATCTACAATACCATTACAGATCCTCTATTACCGCATATTAGAGGTCTGGAGAAAGCGGAAGACATATGGAGTGCATTGGAAGATCATTTCCAAAATACGACGAAAGCTAGGAAGGCTAGCTTATGGTCAGAGTTTACAACGTTCAAGAAAAAGCAAAGTCAAAGCATTAGTGATTATGTCACTAAGATGAAGGACTTGGCAGATAGTCTTGGATCGATTGGTGAAGTTATTGAAGACCACAGGCTAATAGCGCAAGTGGTTGCAGGTTTGAGAGGAGATGAAAGGTGGAAACCTTTTGTACTCTCAACTGAACTTCCTTTAAATCATTTTGTACCAGATTTAAATCAGTTGCTTGGACTAATGCTAACGTTTGAGCAAGATTTGAAGACAGATGGAGAAAAAGGACATAGTTCGGCTATGTACGCAAAGAATAAGAAGAAAGGTGATAAAGGTAAAGGAAAAGATGAAGAAGAAGTGACTGCTCAAGCAAATTTTGCAAGAGGAAGAGGTAATGTCAGCAATAAAAGTAGAGGTAAAGGAAGAGGTAACAAGAAGGCTTGCTGGATCTGTGGATTAAGAAATCACTTGGCTCATGATTGCTGGCATAATTCACAAGGATCAAACCAGAATCAGAGCAATAACAGTAGAGGCAGAAGTGGAAGATATCAAAGAGGAAGACAAAGCCAAAGAGGCGGATATGGTAGAGGTGGAGCAAGAAGTTGGGGACAAAATCAGTCTCACAACACTACCTACTACAACTATGCGAATGATACGCAGAATGATGATCATACGACATTGATGATGAATTCGATAAGTGTGTCAGAGAATGAAGACCTCAAGGTATTCTATATTGACTCTGGTTGTTCAAATCATTTGTCAGAAAATATAGAATTATTATCAGAACTTGAAGGAGGTATTTCAAATCATACAGTACAGACAGGTGATAACACAAAACATAATGTAAGGTCGATTGGAAAGGTAAAGTGTAAGAATGGAGCTGACCTACTAACAAATGTTTTGTATGTTCCAACAATCCCGAAGAATCTGATCAGTGTGGGTCAGATAGTAGAAAGTCAGGTTTACAAATGAAGGAGTATTTGTTGAAGATCCAGAGAAAGGATACAAACAAATTGTCCATGGTAAAAAGGAAGGTAGACTTTTTACTCTGAAAGTACAAGGAAATGTTGGTCAAGCCTTGATCACACATGATGATGAGGTATTCACAGAATTAGACCTCTGGCATAAGAGGTTAGGACATTTTAATGAAAAGGGAATCAAAGGTATGGTAGAGAAAGAGTCCGTGACAGGATTACCAAATTTGAAGAACCAACATATGATTCACAAATGTGAAGCCTGTCAGATGGGAAAAGCCCACATGTTACCATTTCAGAAAAATGGTTACAAACATGATGGTGTGCTAGAACTCATACATACAGATGTATGGGGGCCAACGAAAGAAGGATCTATCAGTGGCTCAAGGTATTATGTTCTTTTCATTGATGATGCAACAAGATGGATAACTCTTTATGTTTTGAAAGAGAAATCAGAAGTGTTTGGAGCTTTCAAACATTTTCATGCATATGCTAAAAGACTTACAGGACAGAAACTCAAAAGACTAAGGTCTGATGGAGGTGGAGAATATTTTTCTCGAGAGTTCAATGATTATCTATGGAATGCAGGTATCAAAAGAGAAATAATTTGCAGGTATACACCGCAACAAAATGGAGTAGCAGAAAGAAGAAACCGAACTCTAGTTGAGTTTGCAAGAGCAATGCTAAAGGAGAAGAACTGTCCAAATTATCTTTGGGCTGAGGCTGTAAATACAGCTACATACCTGGTAAATAGATTACCATGTACAACTTTAAATGGGATGACCCCTTATGAGGCTTTGTGGGGTAAGAAACCAACACTTGATCATTGCAAAGTGTTTGGATAAGTTGCTTATGCTTATGTACCATCACAGTTGAGACATAAGCTTGAACCAAAAGCTGAAAAATATGTGTTCATCGGATATGATGAAAAGCAGATGGGTTACAGGTTATGGAGTCCTTTAACCAAACAATTTACTATTTCCAGAGATGTGACATTTGATGAAGGAAAGAGCTGGTATACAGATAAAGAGCATAGTGTTGAAACACTTGAAGAAGAAATAAGAAGAAATGAAAAAGGTAAATCACATGTGCAGGTAAATGGAGATGAAGATCATATGCAAGCAAGTACGTCCAGGATCAGATCAGGTATGAGAAATGAAGATGGATCAAGATTTGATGAAGATGTGTATTCAGATACACATGAAGAGTTTGAACCAAGAAGGTCAAACAGAGTAAGAAAACAACCAACAAGGTATTCCTATGATACTTCGTATTTGACTCAGAAAAACTATGCTTACTTAGTAAAGGAAGATGAAGTACCTCTGAATTATAGTGAAGCAAAAGGTAAGAAACAATGGGAAGAAGCGATGAAAGAAGAGTATAATGCTCTTGAAGAGAACAAGACTTGGGAACTTGTTCCAAAACCAAATGGTAAGAAAGTGATAAGAAATAAATGGGTTTACAAAGTTAAAAAACTTGCAGATGGAAGGATAGCCAGATATAAAGCTAGACTGGTTGTCAAAAGCTATGCTCAGACATATGGCATAGATTATGATGAGACGTTTAGTCCGGTGGCAAAGATGTCAACCATAAGGACATTGATTGTTATAGCAGCATCAAAAGGATGGAAGCTAAGTCAGCTAGATATAAAGAATGCATTTCTGAATGGATATATATCAAATGAAGTCTACATGGAACAACCTGAAGGGTTTGTAAGTTCCAGTTACCCAGATCATGTTTGCAGATTAAGAAGAGCTCTCTATGGATTGAAGCAAGCTCCAAGAGCTTGGAATTACAGACTTGTGAAGTGTCTCAATGACCTTGGATACCAAAGTTCGAAGGCTGATGCAAGTCTACTCGTTAAGAGAACAGATGAAGGTATGATCTACATTTGTATTTATGTAGATGACATTATAATCACAAGTACCTCAGAAGACGGAATCAAGGAGGTAAAGAGGCTGCTTGTAAAAGAGTTCAAGATCAGTGACCTAGGAAAGTTGTCATACTTTCTTGGAATGGAAGTTACATATACAGATCATGGTGTATATGTTTCTCAAGAAAGATATCTCCTAAACTTACTGAAGAAGTTTAACATGGAGAATTGCAGAGAAGCTTCAACACCGCTTGAAGTAAATCATAAACTCAGCAAATATGGTGGTGCAGAGTTTAAAGATATGAGAAAGTATCAGTCGTTAGTGGGAAGCTTAATTTATGCTACACTGGCAAGACCTGGTATTAGTTATGCAGTGGGAGTTCTCTCACAGTTCATGCATTGTCCGAAGGATCAACATTGGGTTGCAGGTCAAAGAGTTCTTATATATATCAAAAGAACTATAAAAGAAGGATTATATTATCCTTATACATCAGATATAAAGCTGAGAGCATACAGTGATTCAGATTGGGCAGGAAGTCAAGATGACAGAAGGTCAACACATGGGTATATGATATACTTAGGAGATAAGCTTGTAAGTTGGTGTTCAAAGAAGCAACATACAGTGGCTTTATCATCAATAGAAGCAGAATATAAAGGACTTGTGGAAGCATCTAAAGAAGTGATATGAATGCAGACCTTGTTCAAAAGCATGGGTATTGATCAAGGTATACCTATCATACATGGAGACAATATGAGCTCGTTGTATCTTGCAGCAAATCCAGTATTTCATGCAAGAACAAAACACATAGAGATTCAATATCATTTCCTGAGGGAAAAGGTAATGGAGAAGGAGATTGAATTGGTATTCACTCCTACAAAGGATCAGATTGCAGACATTCTGACAAAGAGCTTAGATGGAGTAAAGACAAGCAGATTCAAAGAAATGGCAGGTATAAAAGAAAAGAAGGATATATGAAGACCGGAAGATGCAAATTAGTGATTGAGGGGGAGCTGTTGGAGATTCACTCACTAATTATGCATAACGACATAAAGACGAAGGAAAACAGAAAACAAAGTGTTCAGAAAATTAAAGCCTTAGTGAAGGGACAAATTCATGTCTGTAATATACAGCGTAGAAACTTTCAGAATTAGAGTTTGTTGAAACCGGATCAAATTGTATATAAGAGAGCTGAGATAGATAGATGAGTAGTGCACATATGAGAGAGCGCATATAGAAACTGAAGATAGTGATATAGAAGATGCCATAGATCGCGTATGTAGAGATGAATAACAAAACCTGAAATGTCGGGTATTCATCTGAGAGAGATGGTAAGGAATAACTACTCAGAGTAGGAGAGTTTTCCATAGCTATGAGCAAATTGAGGCCAAGCTATTTTTGTACACATCTTCTCTAATAGAAAACACATGTTCATGTGGAAGAATTTGAGCGCATTCTTTGTATGTGAAGAAATCTGAGAGATTTCATGTTACTGTGAAAGTTAGTTAACAGTTACAGTTTTCTCAGTAAATGTTTTTCCGGTACTTCTATGAGTTAGATCTCGAAGTACAGTGTAAAGTTTTGTATGAGATATAGCTTATCTTGTAGCTATAAGTCTCTACTATAAGTTGGTCAAAGATTTCGGTGAAATGGAAATGTACACACAGTACTAAGTCTGACCGGAAAAAGGCATCTAGAACTGGTGAAGTTTTTCTCTAAACTTCAGATAGAGTTCATTCAGTAAAGGAAGTTCAGGTATCACTTCCTTACTTCATGTATACACGTTTGAAGTAACTACAAACAGAATTGCAGTTGATTCCAGTAGTATTCCGGTACAATTACGATGAGATTCCGGTAACAGTCCGGTGAAGTTCCGGTGAAATTTTGGTGAGTTTAAAACACAGTTTTGACAAAGTTAAGTGACACAAAGATTATTTAACTGTAAGAAACATAGTAGTGTAAAGACTGAAGTAAATCAGTTCAGAATTGAAGCTTAAAGGAAACACGAAGCTTTTTATAAAGTGATTTTTCGGTATTCACTAGATACAATGATAAGTTTTCAGTTTTAGAAAGTTTGCTAAGCTACTGATGATTATAGAGGTGTTCTAACATCACTCTAGCTTAGTTTTTGTGGTGTAAGCGAATTCCGCAATAAGCGCTGCACCAACATAACTCAGAGATCTTATGTCCTCCATAAGTGAACAAGACATGACCAACATTGCCTTGGATCTTCAATGTAAAGAGTCTTCCTTTTTCTTCCTTGAAACGATTTGTTTATACCCATTGCTTGGGTCTTCCACAAACACTCCTTCATTAGTGAACCTAACTTCATAACCTTTTTCAACAATTTGTCCTACACTTATCAGATTCTTAGGAATTGTAGGAACATACAAACCCTTACTCAAGAGAGTACTACCATCCTTGGCCTGCACTGATCCAATTGACTTCACATTGTGCTTTGTATTGTCACCTGTTTGAACAACATGATTAGTTATCTTATTCTCCAAATCAGTCATCAAAGCTATGTTGCCACTCAGGTGATTGCTACACCCTGAGTCAATATAGAACTCTTTGGTCTTCACTTTGCCTTTCACATGTTGCATTCATTATCAATGTTGAATCCTCCTTCTGATCTGAAGCATAATTGTAGTAGGTATTGTTGTATTGTTGACTTTGGAATCCTCTACCTGCATTTCTTCCAAAGTAACCTCTACTACCTCTACCTCTGAAATTACCTCTTTGATTTGTGCCACCTCTTCCTCTTGAATTAAAGTTCTGATTATATCCACCATTATTCTGAGTATTATGCCAAAAATCATTAGCTAAATGATTTGTCTTACCACAAATCCAGCAAGCTTTGACTCCATCTTTATTACTCCTGCCTCTTCCTCTACCTTTGCCACCTCCTCTTCCTCTTAGGAAGTTAGCTTGGCTAGTTGTACCTTCATCCTCATTTGCTTGTTGCTTTCCTTTGATATTCTTCTTCTTATCCTTTGAATACATTGCATGACATGTACTTTTATCACTTTCTCCTTTGACATCCTGCTCAAAGGTTAGCATGTGTCCTAGCAACTGATTTAGGTCAGGAGTAAAATGATCTAGTGATAATTCAGTAGACAAAATGAATGGCTTCCATTTATCATCACCTCTCAAACCTATAAGGATTTGCCTTACCAATTTATCCTCCTCAATGTCTTCGTCAACTGCTCCTAATGCATCTACAATGTCTTTCATTCTTGTTACATAATCTGAGATGGATTGAGAGGCCTTCTTTTTATATGTGGTAAATTCTACCCACAAGGATGCCTTCCTTGACTTTGTGGTGTTTTGGAAATGCCCTCCAAAGCATTCCATATATCACTTGCACTTTCAAGACCTCTAATGTGAGGTAGCAAGTAGTCATTGACTGCCATATAGATAATGCTCCTAGCTTGAGCATCTTTCTTCATCCAAGTCTTCAAATCTGATAATTCCTCCCTAGTTGGAACACTAGGATCTCTGAACTGAGGCTTTTATTCTTCACCTTTGATATAACTTATCAAGTCTTTGCTCATGAGATGAGCTTCCATCCTCATTGACCATGCTGGATAGTTCTCTCTATCCAACTTCTCTATCTGAAGAGAATCTCCCATCCTTTCTTCACCTGTGTATTGAATTCTTCAAACTTTATGAGTAATAGATGTACCTTGTTGGAGTTAGACGTCTATGGAAGCACGCGAACAACACAAGAAAGAAGAAGAAGCTTGGAGCACAAACACACAATACTGAATGTATTATTAGAGAATGTACTAAGATAAGTAGCCCATTAGGGCAATAGGCGTATATACAAGCCGAGGGAAAAAAACCTCCTGAAGAGGGAAAAAAGTGCCCCAGCGGTCCTAGTGTGTTCACACAACCCTTTGCAACAAGCCTAGCCTTATACCTATCAACTGTACCATCAGGTTTACGCTTCAGCTTGTATACCCACTTAGTGCCAATTGCCTTCTTGCTAGGAGGGAAGTCACATAAAGACCATGTACCATTCTTCATTATAGCATCATATTCAGATTGCATAGAAGCCATTGAATTCTGTGCTTCATCAAAAGAAACAGGCTCATTCTCATCACAGAGACTAGACGCAGCCATAGCATAGCAATTTGATGCAAAGGAGGCACTATGAGAGCCTGAACGAGTACGATATGACAAAGGTGCATCTAATTTGCTGTCACACAAAGTCTGCACCAGCCATTTTGGCATAGTTTTTGCCTGCTCAATATCATCTCTCTCATCAACAAGTGCATCATGTAAATCTACATCAGAAATGGAATGATCTGCATCATCATATGAAACCTGCAAAGGCTGAGAAGTTGCCTCATTAGGACCAGCACTAGACTGTCCACCTGTAAAAAGAGGCATCAAGGTATCATACATCTCTTTGGAGCTAACAGATGTCTCCTTAGTACATGAAAGCAATGGATGAATAGCATCTTCCACAAAGACAACATCATGGCTAACCAGAATGCGTTTAGTCTATGGATGATACAGACGATAGCCTTTACTTTCAGAACTGTACCCAACAAAAATACATTTTACTGCCTTATCATCCAATTTTCTGCGATGTTGTTCAGGCACTAGTGCATATGCCAAACAACCAAAAACACGCAGATGAGCAACAGATGGCTTGCGGTCATGCCAAGCCTCATATGGAGTGATAGACTGGAGCGCTTTAGTGGGACACCTGTTCAGTACATATGCTGCACACATGACACCCTCAAGCCAGAAACTATGAGGTAAAGCCTGAATCTTGACCATACACCTCGCCATCTCCATGAGAGACCTGTTCTTCCGTTCAGCAACTCCATTCTGTTGAGGTGTATACGGCACTATACACTGGTGTTTTATCCCACGTTCAGCCAAAAATGCATTAAAATCAGAAGGCATATATTCCCCCCCTCGATCAGAATGGAGGGTGCCCATTTTACATGCTGATAAATTTTCAGCCAAAACCAAAAACTATTTAAAGCACATGAACACTTCGGACTTTGCTTTGAGTGGATATACCCATGCATGCCTGGAAAAATCATCAATGAAAGTCACAAAGTAAAGGTAATTTCCAAAAGAGGGTTTCTGCATAGGACCACAGACATCACTATGTACAAGCTGCAATTTTTGAGTAGCCCGAACTGAACCATCTTTTGGAAATGAGGAACGCTGCATTTTGCCCAAAATATAGCCTCACAAACATGTTTTCCAGGTGCCTCAAGCTTGGGCAAAGAGGACACCATTTCAGATTTCTGCAAGCGTAGCAAACTAGCAAAATTGAGATGACCAAAGCATGCATGCCAAAGCTTTGCATCTGACATAGCCTGAGAATCATTTACTGCACATGCTGAATCACTTACAGATATTTCATAGTCTATGAGCTTATATAGCCCACGACATAAAATGCCAGAAGCAATAATCACGTCGCCATTTGATAGATCATGAACTGTACACCTTTCATCAACAAATTTCACAACCAAGCCAATCTTGGGTAATGCAAAAACTGATAACAGGTTCTTTTTGATCCCTGGCACAAATAAAGCATCTGACAAAGTGAAAGAACTACCATCAACAGTAGTCAAAAATGATCTTATCAACTCCCATAACAGGATAAGAGGAGTTGTTGGTGCATGTAACAATATTCCCTGTAGGGGCAGGCTCGAGTGAAGAGAAGAAACTGCGCTGCGAGGTAATATGTTTGGTCGCCCCACTGTCAAAATACCAAACATCTGAGTCTACTGCAGACATGCACTGCTCATGAGAAGATGGGTCAAAACTGCAGACAGTAGTAAACGCCCATTCTTCTTCCTGCACAAGATTTGCAGATTCTGTTTTTGGTGTAGAGGCCTCTGCAACAACCACTCCAGCCTCTTTCTTCTTTGCCTCTTTAGCAGCCAGTTTTGGACAGTTCTTTATGATATGATCATTCCCTTTACAGTACTTACAAAACAATTTCTGCTTTTCTGATTTCTTCTCATCTTTATCTTCCTTCTTCGAATATGCAAAATTAGCAGATTTCTGCTTACTAGTTGAAGAGCTCCATTTTCCTTTGCCCTTCTGATTAGCTAGGAAAGCTTGATCTGCAACTCGCATAATGGACCTGTTCTACCTGGACTGATCTTCCTGCAACAGAACAGAGACTAACTCCTCAAATGATAAGGCATTCGGATTGTCTTTCATCATCAACCGAAGAGTAGAAGCAAAACTCTGATATGAATCAGGAAGACCATTCAGAACGGTCTGCACAAGTGAGCTATCTGGTATAACCTCATTAGCAGAAATCAATTGTTCCTTCAAGTCTTTGATCTTTGTTAGGAAACTATCCATAGAATCACCTTCATTCATGTGCTCACTCTCCAACTGTTTTTGGAGGTAAGCAACACGAGCCTCATTCCTAGCTTGGTACAATGTGGTAAGTGTATCCCAAGCATCCTTAGTTGTTATGCAAGAGCGAATATGAGGAATACTGGCACGTTTGACAGACAAAGCTATCAATGCATGTGCCTGGGCATCTCTGCAATCCCAACGAATCTGCTCTGCAGTAGGTGCAACAGAAACAACAGCATAAACAAGAATCTACGGAATATCATCTTCGACACCATCTTCATCAGCTCCAACACCTGTATTTGTAGTACTTGTTGTTACAGGTGTAACAAGACGTCTTTCAACACCCTGCACAATGTTCCATAATCCTTTTGCAACCAATACATGTTGCATCATATAAGCCCATAATGGGTAGTTAGTACCATCCAACTTATCCTCAACAGCCAACATACAGAATACATCACTGCTTTCAGCCATGGCCGGTGACTAAAATACCTTGATGCAAAAAATTGACTGTATCTCAAAAAGTTGAACAAAACTGCCCAGATGAGTTCTACTAGACCTATAGCAGACTTTGAGACGCTTATACTGGCGAACAGAAACTGGTATATACCTTTGGCACAGAAAGACAAAATAGCTTGCACAAGCACTGCGATAGTGCATTCAGAGGCCGAAACAAGCTCAGATGAAGCGAGGACCTGCGATTCTGAGACTACAAATGGAGGAGTGTCGACGGCGCCCTAGATCAAGTGATGACCTGCTCTGATACCAATTGTTGGAGTTAGGCGTCTGCGGAAGCACGCGAACAACACAAGGAAGAAGAAGAAGCTTGGAGCACAAACACAAAATACTAAATGTATTACTAGAGAATGTACTAAGATAAGTATCCCATTAGGGCAATAGGCGTATATACAAGCCGAGGGAAAAAAACCTCCTAAAGAGGGAAAAAAGTGCCCCGGCGGTCCTAGTGTGTTCACACACATCACTACCTAAATATATCGACATACCTTTACTTCGAATGATACTCCTTTTGTCTTCCTTGATGTCGTATGGCCTCCTTCTCAAGCTTTGCTCTCAAGCTTTCACCTTTTGAATCTTCAGATGTTGAATTTTTATGACTGCAATAGTTGAGATGCTCCTTTCTTCAATTTTGATGTTTCCTGCTCTGATACCACTGATGGAGAGTGTTAATCTCCAAAAGAACAAGCTACTCTTGAAGTAGAGCACCTCTATATCAAGAGTAACTCAAAACCTTCACCAATTTAGAGAATCAATGATCAATTATCAAAATTTTGATCAAGCTATGAAGAAGATGTCTACACAGAAAGTCTGCTGCACATAACTCTATCATTGACTTATCAAATGTGTAAAGTTTTTTATAAGACTTTGCATAAGGTGTTGCCTATAGTTTGCGCACCTTCTCTAAGTTAAATCATTCCAAAAGATTCAGTAGATCTTGAGAAATGACATTAACAAGTCACCTATGTCTAAAACTGTTCTTCTGAGAAGTCGATTCAGACACCTATAACTTCTAACACTTGGTTCTCTCAAACTAGAACCCATTTATGCAAATGACTTTAGCTATAGGTAGCTTACCTTCCAACTTAAAGAATGAATGCTTGCTTGCTCAAATCTTTACACTGTGGAAGGAGAACTGACCAAAACATTAGCATCAAATTTTGCACCTCGTGTAACTTCTCTTCTTTCCATTTACACATGTAAATGTTCCTACACTCAATTCTCTTAGCCTGATTACAATTGGAAACTGATAATTTGTACAGAGGTCAATCAACTGTAGAATTAGACTTGTACAAAAGCATTTCATAAAAGATTCAACACAGAAGGAGAATACTCAAAAAGATCGGGTGCAACATTTTTCCATTTCTGAGAAATTTACATCTCAGTGATGAGAGAGATTCTACTCACTTCTAAAATATCTAATGACATCTAATTCTCCTCAAAATATGTCCTCACATAATCTCTCTACATTGCCCCAACATTTTCTTTGTATATATGTAGGCAAATATTTACAAGCTCATAACTAATCAAACGCATAAGTGAGCTAACTTCAAAATAATGTACATATGTGTACACATCTTCATCTTATGGATATGCACTTCCTTCATACTTCATAACTTGATCTTTTCTTCAGTTCTTGACTTCAATTCTTCACCAAAACATCAATTGTTAATTGCCCTGCACCAACAGTACTAAAGAGACATCAGTTAGCTCCAAAGACATGTATGATACCTTGCTGCCTCTTTTTACAGGTGGATAATCTAGTGTTGTTCCAAATGAGGCAACTTCTCAGCCTTTACAAGTTTCATGTGATGACGTAGATCACTTCATTGTTTATGTAAATTTACATGATGCACTGGTTGATGAGAGAGATGATATTGAGGAGGCAAAAAGTATGCCAAAATGGCTGGTGTAGACTTTGTGAGATAGCAAATTAGATGCACCTTTGTCATATCATACTCATTCAGGCTCTCATAGTGCTTCTTTTACATCAAATTGCTATGCTATGGCTACCTCTAGTCTCTGTGATGAGAATGTGTCTGTTTTGTTCGATGAAGCACAAAAGTTTGAAAATTGGATGGTTGTTATGCAATCAGACTATGATGTTATTATAAAAAATTGTACCTTGTCTTTATGTGACTTGCCTTCTAGCAAGAAGGCCATTGGCACTAAGTGGGTATGTAAGCTGAAGTGCAACTTGATGGAATAGTTGACATGTATAAGGCTAGACTTTTTGCAAAGGGTTATGCTCAAGAAAGAGGCATTGATTTCGATGAGACCTTTGCTCCTACATGTCGAATGACTGCTATTTGTAGCATCTATGCACTTGCAGCTCATCATGGTTGGAACATACATCAGTTGGACATTAAAACTACATTTTTGAATGGTGACTTGCATGAAGAAGTGTATCTGTTTCAGCCCCGTGGTTTTGTGCAAAAAGGGCATGAAAACAAAGTGTGCAGGTTGAAAAAGGCATTATAAGGTTTGAAGCAAGCACCATGTGCTTGGTATGAAAAGATACATGCCTACCTGATTGCACATGGTTTTGAGAACAGTCCATCTAAGAGCTCATTATATGTTAAGTGTGCAAATGATGTGCTTCTGATCATTTTTGTTTATGTTGATGACATGTTACTCACTAATCCTCATGAGAAGCATATTGCCAATTTTAAGGTTGATTTGCATGCCTCATTTGAGATGTCAAATTTGGGGCATTAGCATCATTACTTGGGCATTCATTTTATGCAAGTTGATGGCGGAATAGCTGTTGGTGCAGATCAATCACCAATTGAATGTTTGAAGACTAAAGAATAAAGGATGAGATTAATTCTTGAAGCTTGGAAGAAGGATACATTCATAATATATGAGGAATGTACACATATGTACATAGTTCACTTAGATCTTTGATTAGTTATAGACTTGTACAAATTTATCTATAAATACCTTGAAAATGTCGAGGCGTGATATGAGAGCATATGTAAGAATAGATAGAAGTCAAGAAAGTGGAAGATAGATGTCATGAGACATGTGAAAAGTTAGTTGAGTTTCCTCTCATCACTCAACTGTAACTTTCTGAGTAATTGAAGAAATATTGCACCCGATCTATTCGTGTCTGCTCCGTCTGTGTTTGATCAATTGTGAAATCCTTTTGAGGATATCTAAGTTGGTAGTTAATGAGTCTGTGACCTGAGTTTCAGAGTCTAATTGCAAACAGGTTAGGAGAATTGTTAGTAGGAACATTCATATGTGTTGAGTGTTTACAGTTCTCTGAAACAGGCGCAAATTTCGATCTTAATCTTTTAGTCAGTTCTCACTCCATAGTTTAAAGTTTTGTGCAAGCAAACACTTAATCTTTAAGTTGGAAGGTAATCTACTCGTGGCTAGAAGCATTTGCTTAAACGGGTTTTATACTGAGAGAATTGAAGTTAAGAAGTTAGGGGTGTCTAAATCGACTTCTTAGAAGTACAGATTTAGACATAGGTAACTTGTGAAGTTGATTTCTCAAGTTATACTAAACCTTTTAGAGAACTTTAACTTGGAGGAGGTGCGCAATTTCTAGGCAACACTTCATACAAAATTTCATAGAAAACTTTACATGTTTGATAGGTCAATGAGAAGAAATTGTGCAGCAGACTTTCTGTGTTTTATCTTCTTCACAGAATTTCTCAACTTTTGATAATTTGGAGGTTGGACCTCTAATTTGGTAAAGGTTTTGACTTACTCTTGATATAGAGGTGTTCTAAATTCAAGAGTAGGTTGTTCTTTTGGAGATTAACACTCTCCATCAGTGGTATCAGAGCAGGAGACATCAAAATCAAGGAAAGGAGGATCCCGACTGCTGCAGATTCAAGAAATTCAACATTTGAAGAACTAAAAGATGAAAGTTTGAAGGCAAAGCTTGAGGAGGAGACCATACGACATCAAGAAGGACAAAAGGATTCTAATTCAAAGTAAAGGTACATATATTGTTCATAAAGCTTGAAGATTTCAATACACAGGTGGACACAAGATGGGAGATTCTCTACAGATAGAGAAATTGGATAGGGAAAACTATCCTGCATGGTCAATGAGGATGGAAGCTCATCTTATGAGCAAAGATTTAATTGCTTACATCACAGGAGAAGAAGAAAAGCCACAGTTCAGAGATCCTAGTGTTCCAACTAGGGAAGAGTTAGCAGATTTGAAAAATTGGATGAAGAAAGATGCTCAAGCTAGGAGCATTATCTATATGGGAGTCAATGATTACTTGTTACCTCATATTCGAGGTCTTGAAAGTGCAACTGATATTTGGAATGCTTTGGAGGAGCATTTCCAGAATACTACCAAGTCAAGGAAGGCATCCTTATGGGAAGAATTTACAACCTTCAAGAAGAAGGCCTCTCAATCTATTTCAGACTATGTAACAAGGATGAAAGACATTGCAGATTCATTAGGAGCTGTTGATGAAGACATTGAGGAGGATAAATTGGATGTTAAAGGAGATGGTGACAAGAGTGCAGGTCATGCAATGTACTCAAAGGACAAGAAGAAGAATAGCAAAGGAAAGCAACAAGCAGGTGAAGATGAAGGTACAACTAGTCAAGCCAACTTCCTAAGAGGAAGAGGAGGTGGCAAAGGTAGAGGAAGAGGTAGGAACAACAAAGATGGAGGCAAAGCTTGCTGGATTTGTGGTAAGACAAATCACTTAGCTAATGATTGTTGGCATAATACTCAGAGTAATGGTGGATACAACCAAAATTATAACTCAAGAGGAAGAGGTGGCAGAAGTCAAAGAGGTAATTTCAGAGGCAGAGGTGGTAGGAGTTACTTTGGAAGAAATGCAGGTAGAGGATTCCAAAGTCAACAATATAACAATACCTACTACAATTATGCTTCAGATCAAAAGGAGGATTCAACATTGATAATGAATGCAACTTGTGAAAGGCAGAGTGAAGATCAAAGAGTTTTCTACATTGACTCAGGGTGTAGCAATCACCTGAGTGGTAATATATCTTTGATGACTGATTTAGAAAATAAAGTTTTCAATCATGTTGTTCAAACAGGTGACAACACAAAGCACAATGTGAAGTCAATTGGATCAGTGAAGGCCAAGGATGGTAGTACCTTATTGAGTAAGGTCTTGTATGTTCCTACAATTCCTAAGAATTTGATAAGTGTAGGACAAATTGTTGAAAAGGGATATGAAGTAAGGTTCACTAATGATGGAGTATATGTGGAAGACCCTAGCCAAGGGTATAAACAGATTGTTTCAGGAAAAAAAGAAGGAAGATTATTTACATTGAAGATTCAAGGCAATATTGGTCATGCTATGTTCACATATGGAGGACATAAGATCTCTGAGTTAGATCTTTGGCACAAGAGGCTTGGACATTTCAATGAAAGAGGTATTAAAGACATGATTAACAATGGTTCAGTGCTTGGATTGCCTAATGTTGCAGGTCAAAATATGACATACAAATGTGAGGCATGTCAATTAGGTAAGGCTCATAAGAATTCTTACTCCAAGCATGGTTTTATGTACTCAGAGAAGCTTGAATTGGTACACACAGATGTGTGGGGACCATCAAAGGATTTCAGTATAAATGGGTCAAGGTATTATGTGATTTATGTTGATGATGCTACTAGATGGATCACTATCTATGTGATCAAAGATAAGTCAGAAGTGTTTAATACATTCAAACATTATCATGCATATGCAGAAAGAGTTACAGGACATAAGTTGAAGAGACTAAGGTCAGATGGAGGGGGAGAGTATTTTTCTAATGAGTTCAGTGATTACTTGTGGAATGCAGGTATAAAAAGGGAAGTTACTTGCAGGTACTCTCCTCAACAAAATGGTGTAGCAGAAAGGAGAAATAGAACACTTGTTGAGTTTGCAAGATCCATGATGAAGGAGAAAAATTGCCCTAATTATTTATGGGCTGAGGCTGTAAATACAGCCACTTATTTGGTCAATAGGTTACCATGTAAAGCCTTGCAGGGTATGACACCATATGAGGCTTGGTGGGGTAAGAGACCTACCTTGGATCATTGCAGAGTTTTTGGATGTGTGGCATATGCATATGTGCCATCACAATTAAGGCACAAGTTGGAGCCTAAAGCTGAAAAATATGTCTTCATTGGTTATGATGATAAGCAGATGGGCTATAGATTGTGGAGTCCATCTACAAAACAATTTATGGTTTCTAAAGATGTTACATTTGATGAGCAAAGCACTTGGTATGCAGGTACAATCAATATCAATACAGGTGATGAAGAAGAAGTGAGCCAAAGGAAAGGTAAATCAAAGGTTCAGATATTTGATGAACAAGAGAATAATGAAGTGCAGGTTGAAGTGGAAGAAACCCCAAGATTTGATCCTGAATATGAAGAACCAGAAACCTCAAGAAGTGGAGAGCTTAGGAGGTCTACAAGGAATAAATGGCAACCTACAAGGTATAGCTATGATACTTCATTTTTGGCCACAAAAGATTATGCTTATATGATGAAAACAGATGAAGACCCTTCTACATATGAAGAGGCAAAAGGTAAGGAAAAATGGGAGAAAGCTATGCAGGAAGAATTTGATGCACTATTGGAGAATCAAACATGGGATTTGGTTTCAAAGCCAAATAGTCAGAAAATCATTGGATGCAAGTGGGTTTACAAGACCAAGAGGTTTGCAGATGGAAGTGTGTCTAGATACAAAGCTAGACTTGTTGTCAAAGGGTTTGCTCAGACTTATGGTGTTGACTATGATGAGACTTATAGTCCTGTGGCAAAGATGACAACCATCAGGACACTTATAGCTATTGCTGCATGTAAAGGTTGGAAGTTATGTCAACTTGATGTAAAAAATGCTTTTTTGAATGGTTATATTTCAGATGATGTGTTCATGGAGCAACCTCAAGGGTTCAGAGATACAAGGTATCCAGATCATGTGTGCAAGCTCAAGAGAGCTTTGTATGGCTTGAAACAGGCCCCAAGGGCATGGAACTATAGACTTGTAAAGTTCTTGAAAGAACTTGGATTTCAGGTGTCTAAAGCAGATAGTAGCTTGCTTGTCAAAGCAAGTGATAATGGTTTCATATACATGTGCATATATGTTGATGATATAATCCTTACAGGTATAGATGAAGAAGGAATACAAAGACTCAAGAAGCAAATGGAAAAGGAGTTCAAAATAAGTGACTTGGGAGACTTGTCATACTTCTTGGGCATGGAGATTACATATACTCAACATGGAGTATTTGTGACCCAAGAAAGGTATTTGAGGAACTTGTTAATCAAGTTTAAAATGGATGATTGCAGGGTAGCACCTACACCAATGGAGGTGAATCACAAATTGAGTAAGTTTGGAGGTGAAGAATTCAAGGACATGAGACAATATCAGAGTTTGGTTGGTAGTCTTATTTATGCTACTTTAACTAGACCTGATTTATCATATGCAGTAGGGGTTTTGTCTCAATTCATGCATTGCCCAAGGAAAGAACATTGGATTGCAGGTCAAAGAGTGTTGAGGTACATTAAGGGTACACTCAATGAAGGTTTGTATTATGGGTTTACCTCAGATACAAATATCAAAATTTATAGTGATGCAGATTGGGCAGGTAATCCAGATGATAGAAGGTCAACTTTTGGATACATGTGTTATGTGGGAGATAAACTTATCTCATGGTGTTCCAAGAAGCAACATACAGTTGCTTTGTCTTCTACAGAAGCAGAGTACAAGGGCATGGTTGAAGCTGCAAAGGAAGTAATTTGGCTCAAGACTTTGATGAAGAGTTTTGGCATTGTGCATGGGGTACCAATTATATATGGAGATAACATGAGTTCATTGTATTTAGCTGCTAATCTTGTTTTTCATGCCAGGACCAAACACATTGAGATACAGTATCACTTTCTAAGAGAGAAAGTGATGGATAAGGAGATTGAAGTCATACATACTTCAACAAAAGATCAGATAGCTGATATGCTTACAAAGAGCTTGGATGGACCAAAGCTACAGAAGTTTAAAGACATGGCAGGTATAAAGAAGAAAGGAGAAACCTCAATTGATGATTGAGGGGGAGCTGTTGGTGCAGATCAATCACCAATTGAATGTTTGAAGACTAAAGAATAAAGGATGAGATTAATTCTTGAAGCTTGGAAGAAGGATACATTCAGAATATATGAGGAATGTACACATATGTACATAGTTCACTTAGATCTTTGATTAGTTATAGACTTGTACAAATTTATCTATAAATACCTTGAAAATGTCGAGGCGTGATATGAGAGCATATGTAAGAATAGATAGAAGTCAAGAAAGTGGAAGATAGATGTCATGAGACATGTGAAAAGTTAGTTGAGTTTCCTCTCATCACTCAACTGTAACTTTCTGAGTAATTGAAGAAATATTGCACCCGATCTTTTCGTGTCTGCTCCATCTGTGTTTGATCAATTGTGAAATCCTTTTGAGGATATCTAAGTTGGTAGTTAATGAGTCTGTGACCTGAGTTTCAGAGTCTAATTGCAAACAGGTTAGGAGAATTGTTAGTAGGAACATTCATATGTGTTGAGTGTTTACAGTTCTCTGAAACAGGCGCAAATTTTGATCTTAATCTTTTAGTCAGTTCTCACTCCATAGTTTAAAGTTTTGTGCAAGCAAACACTTAATCTTTAAGTTGGAAGGTAATCTACTCGTGGCTAGAAGCATTTGCTTAAACGGGTTTTATACTGAGAGAATTGAAGTTAAGAAGTTAGGGGTGTCTAAATCGACTTCTCAGAAGTACAGATTTAGACATAGGTAACTTGTGAAGTTGATTTCTCAAGTTATACTAAACCTTTTAGAGAACTTTAACTTGGAGGAGGTGCGCAATTTCTAGGCAACACTTCATACAAAATTTCATAGAAAACTTTACATGTTTGATAGGTCAATGAGAAGAAATTGTGCAACAGACTTTCTGTGTTTTATCTTCTTCACAGAATTTCTCAACTTTTGATAATTTGGAGGTTGGACCTCTAATTTGGTGAAGGTTTTGACTTACTCTTGATATAGAGGTGTTCTAAATTCAAGAGTAGGTTGTTCTTTTGGAGATTAACACTCTCCATCAATAGCTTTGTGTCAAACAAAAGTTTTGACATATTATTGTAGCATTTTGGCCTTGAAGATTTCAAACCTATTGCCACTCCTATGGAGATAGGTTTACGATTGAGTCTTCATGATGCTGGAGATGCATTTGGTGTTGTTCTCTATCAATAAGTTGTTGGATGCTTGTTTTACTTATGCATTACTCGGCCAGATATTCAATTTGCTCTCTCATAGATGAGCAGGTTTATGCATTGCCCAGGTGTCAAGCATTTCAGACGGTTAAGTGCATATTTTGCTACTTGAGTGGTACTCAGCTACTTGGATTGTTTTATCCCAAGGGGGGATCACTATCGCCATATTTACATGCTTTTTTTGACTATGATTGGGCTAGTTGTTATGACACTCATGTGTCCACCATTGGTTTTTTCTTCATGCTTGGTAGCTCATGCATATCTTGGTTGAGCAAGAAGCAGCCTACTGTGGCCACTTCTAGTTGTTAGGATGAGTATAGGGCAGCCTTCACAACGATTGTTGAGTGTGTATGGATCAGACGCCTTATGGATGATTTGGGTGTTCATCAGTCTTCTGCCATCACCATCTTCACTGACAATCAAAGCGCATTGGCAGTTGTGAGAACCCTGTGTTCCATGCTTGCACTAAGCACATTGAGGTGCACTATCACTACGTTAGGGAGAGGTTCTTTGCAGGAGAGATCAGTTTGGCATATGTACCGACATAGGAGAATATTGCAAACCTTTTCACAAAGGCTCTGCCTAGGGAGAAGTTTGAAGCTTTCCGCAAAGCTTTGGGCTTACTTCTTTTGTGGATTGATTCCACATAGCTTGGCACTTCCTTATACATGAGTCCCAACTCCTTGTTCACTACATCACTCTCAGGGGGATTAGTTGACATATTTAGGTAGTTATGTGTGTGAACACACTAGGACTACTAGGGCACTATTTTCCCTCTTTAGGAGATTCCCCCCCCCCCCTCCCCGACTTGTATATACACCTATTACCCTAACGGGTCACTTATCTTTGTACATTCTAGTGGTAATACATTCAGTATTGTGTGTTGTGCTCCAAGCTTCTTCTTCTTCT
>MU261218.1:110000-115000 GCA_020310875.1 Ceratopteris richardii | reverse complement strand
TGGTGTCATTTGGAAGCTCAAGAAGTCTCCTAATCATATCTGAAGAGAAAAGAGGGCAGGTGTGAAGCAGGTCTAGCAGCACCAACTTGATCTTCTGATTGTACCCAGCCATTACATCCAACAGTGGTATCAGAGCAAATAAGGTAATCATGGGTGATGGTTTCCCTTCCTTCATTGACAAATTGGATAGAAATAACTACCAGGCTTGGTCATTGAGAATGAAGACTTATCTACAAGGGAGAAGCTTGTATGGATACATATCAGGAGATGAGGAGTTGCCCTCATTCAAACCAGAGGCCTACCTACAAAGGATGAACATGAGAGACTCAACCAATGGTGTGCTAAAGATGCTTTGGCAAGGTCATATCTTCTAAACTCTATCTCTGATTTCCTTCTACCTCATGTTAGGAACTGCAAGACCTCCCAAGAGACTTGGGAAACCTTGTCAACATACTTCTCATCAAGCACAAGGGCCAGAAAGAATCAGCTATGGATTGAGTTTACAACTCTCAGGAAGCAATCAAAACAATGTGTCTCAGATTTTGTCACCAAAGTCAAAGACATTGCAGACCAACTTGCAAGTGTTGGAGAAGAAATTGAGGAAGAACAAATAGTCAGACAAGTGATCAATGGATTAAAGGCAGATGACAAGTGGGAGAGCTTCACCACTGCAATGGACTTGTACATGGACATCCCAAGCACCTGATCTAACAACTCTGATTGGACAACTATTCACACATGAAGCAAAGATCACAAAGAATGGAGAGCAATCAAAAGGTAATAATCCCTCTGCCCTATATACTGATAAGAAGTCTAAAGACAAGGGTAAAAGCAAGAAGGTTGATGAAGAAGGATCCACCTCCCAAGCAAACTATGCAGGGAGAGGTAGATCATCTAGAGGTAGGGGCAGAGGAGGTAAGTCAGGTAGGGGGAGACCCTATAATCAATCTCCATGCAATATCTGTGGCTTGTCTAACCATACTACAGATGAATGCTACAAGAACTACAAGAATCAAAGAGGAAGAGGTCACCAAAGAGGAGGATACTCTCAAGGCAGAGGCAGATTCAATCAATATCAAGGCTACCATGGCTACAACAATAATTACAACAATAACTACAACAATAGCTACAATCACAATGGCAATTATCAAGGAGGATATAGGAACAGAAAGGATTACAACAATTATGCAGAAGATCAAGATGATTCCTTGTTGATTATGAACATGACATCTAAATCAGGTATCAATGATGATCATTTGTTCTATATTGATTCAGGTTGCTCCAATCATGTAGCTGGGAATGTTGCCTTACTCTCTGATTTGGAAGAACCTAAAGGCAAGCATCAAGTGCAGACAGGTGATGACACTAAACATTCAATTGTTAAAGTAGGTAATGTCAAAACAAGTGATGGTAATCAGAATTTGCTAAGCAGAGTATTGTATGTTCCAACAATCACCAAGAATCTGATGAGTGTAGGTCAGATTGTTGAAAAAGGTCTACAAGTCAGGTTCACTCAACATGGTGCATATGTGGAGGATCCAAGACATGGATTCAGAAGGATAGCCAAGGGAGAGAAATCAGGTAGACTATTTACCTTTGAACTTGAGGATACTAAGAATATTGCCTTGTACAATTATAAGGACCAAACCCTATTAGAATTGGAGATGTGGCACAAAAGATTAGGTCACATTGGAGAGAGGACAATAAAGCAAATGAGCAGAGATCAATGTGTGCTTGGGATACCTAATGTATCCAAGCAACACATGATATACAAGTGTGGGGCTTGTCAATTTGGTAAGTCACACAGATTGCCATATACCAAAAAAGGTTTTATGCATGAAGACTACTTGGAATTGGTGCATACAGATGTTTGGGGACCAAGCAAGGAGCCATCCATATCTGGATCTAGGTACTATGTATCTTTTATAGATGATTATAGCAGATGGACTGTCTATACTTCATGAAACATAAAGATGAAGTATTTAATTGTTTCAAAAGGTATCTTGCATTAGTAGAGAATCAAACAGGTAGACATTTGAAGAGATTAAGGTCTGATGGTGGTGGAGAATACTTCTCCAATGATTTTGAAGAATTCTTGCAGGAAAGAGGCATCAAGAGGGAGATTACCACAAGGTACTCACCTGAACAAAATGGGGTAGCTGAAAGGAGGAATAGACTTATTGTGGAAACAGCTAGGTCTATGCTTAATGAGAAAAAACTACCAAATTATCTTTGGGCAGAGAGTGTATCTACTGCCACATACTTAATTAACAGGTTGCCATCAAAGACACTTGATGGAATGACACCCTATGAGGCTTGGCATGGTAAGAGACCATCTCTGGATCATTGCAAGATCTTTTGGGTGTGTTGCATATGTGCATATTCCCTCACAGGTAAGGGGAAAGCTAGACCCTAAGGCTGAAAAGTGTATCTTCATTGGTTATGATTTGAATCAGAAAGGATACAGGTTCTATAACCCCTCAAATAAAGGCTTCAAGGTAAGCAGAGATGTCATCTTTGATGAAAATGATTCATGGTATGATAATGAGTGCAGGAAAGTTAGCCTACCTTATGATATGGAAGAAGACTTTCCAAAGCTTGTCAGGCAAGAACCAACTCACAAGGAGGACACAAGCTCAGATGATGAAGACACCATCAATATTGAAGAATTCAAAGCTTGGAAATCCAAAGGGAAGATGAAGATGAAGCAACTTGAAGACAATCCAGAATCCTCAACTCAAGCTATGAGGAGATCTCAAAGAGAAAAGAAGAAACCAATTAGGTATGGGTATGATACTTCACTTGTAACCAAGCACTCTGTATATCTTGCAAAGGATATCTTAAGTGAAGAACCAGGTACATTTGAGGAAGCTATTACTAAACCAGAATGGAAGGAAGCAATGGATGAAGAAATGGAGGCTCTCAAGGAGAGTGATACTTGGGACTTGGTACCCAAGAAGGACTCCATGAAAGTTATAGGATCCAGATGGATCTACAAACTCAAGAGAAACTCAGATTGGTACTATAAACAGGTACAAAGCTAGGTTGGTAGCCAAGGGGTTTGCACAAACCCAAGGCATTGATTATGAGGAGACATTTTCTCCTGTGGCCAAGATGCCAACTATCAGAATTATGGTGAGTGTAGCTGCATCCAAGAATTGGAACATGTACCAATTGGATGTAAAGAATGCATTCTTGAATGGATGGATATCTGAAGAGGTCTACATGTCACAACCACCTGGCTATGAGGATCCCAATAAGGTAAATCATGTTTGCAAATTAAAGAAGGCTCTGTATGGATTGAAGCAGGCACCTAGAGCATGGAATTACAAGTTGACAACCTATCTCTTGGATCAAGGATTTGTGATGAGTAAAGCAGATACTTCATTGTTTATAAAGAAGAACAATTCAGAGGTAATATACTTGTGTGTCTATGTTGATGACATCATTATTACAGGAAATGATGTTCAAGGAATTAGACACATCAAAGGTCAAATGATGAAGGAATTCAAGATCAATGATCTTGGATTATGAAGTACTTCCTAGGGCTTGAATTGGTCTACACAAATTCAGGTATATACATTACTCAGAAGAATTACATTCAGGACATGGTCAATAAGTTTAATTTGCAGGAAGCTAAAGTCTCAAACATTCCTATGGAGGTCAACCACAAACTCAGTGCACATGAAGGAGAAGAACTCAAGGATATTACAGGTTACCAAAGTTTGGTAGGTAGTCTTAATTATGCTACCTTAACCAGAATTGATATATCATATGGTGTTAGTGTACTTAGCCAATTTATGCATAAGCCAAGAGTACCACATTTGGAGGCAGCCAAGAAGATAGTAAAGTACCTAAAGGGAACACAAAATCATGGTTTGTATTATCCATATTCATCAGACATTGATATCAAAGTATACTCAGATGCAGATTGGGCAGGTTGCAAGGATGACAGGAGGAGTACATCTGGTTACATATGCTTTGCAGGTGATAAACCAATTTCTTGGTCATCCAAGAAACAACCCACAGTGGCTCTATCATCTACTGAGGCAGAGTACAGAGGGCTAGCCAATGCCACTCAAGAAGCCATATGGTTGAAGTTACTCTATTCAGAATTGGGCCTATACACAAGGGCACCAATCATATTTGGTGATAACACAAGTTCACTTCACCTAGCTGCTAACCCAGTTTATCATGCTAGAACAAAACACATAGAGGTGCATTACCACTATGTGAGGGAGAAATTACTTAGCAAGGAAATCCAATTATCATATGTGTCTACTAACATTCAATGTGCAGATTTGCTTACAAAAGCTTTGGATGGGAGCAAGCTATGCAGGTTTAAATCCATGATAGGATTGCAGGATATCATTGAAGACTAAAGATGAAGACTCAAGCAAGTGTTTGGCTTGAGGGGGAGCTGTTGGTGCAAACAAGCCTTAACACTTGGCTTTGTCTTGTACCTTGAAGAGCATTGGATACCAACCTTGAAGGTGTTACAAAAGTTCTTGGATTAATTCACTTGAAGGAAGACCATAGGAACACATGCCTATGCTTTATTATCTTTTATCCAATGTAAAAGTCAATATGACTTAACTTACCTCTTGTAATCTCACCCACCTTCAAAAGTCGTGGAATTTGAAAAGGTATGAATGGAGAGAATATCTCCATGTGATTAGTTGAGAGATTTGAGGGAGCCTACATTTGAATTTTGAAATTCAAATTCCTTCAAAACACCTATAAAAGACAATGTAAAAGTCGCGGGTTTGTTACACTCCTCCCGAGGCTAATCCAAGCAGATCATAGAGTGTGTGAGAGCTACTACTTAGCCTACACCTCTGAGTACCATTGTGCATTACTATACATGCCAATGGGAATGTACATTTGATAGTTTCAATACAAATACTCATAGTTCTTTACTCTGTGTTCTCTGAGTCATTCACCTCAAAGTCTATCAACTTCAAAGGAGCATTTCTCTGGATCTACTGAACCAAATCGAG
>MU261218.1:97500-100000 GCA_020310875.1 Ceratopteris richardii | reverse complement strand
ACAGGAACAGAAAGGATTACAACAATTATGCAGAGGATCAAGATGATTCCTTGTTGATTATGAACATGACATCTAAATCAGGTATCAATGATGATCATTTGTTCTATATTGACTCAGGTTGCTCTAACCATGTAGCTGGGAATGTTGCCTTACTCTCTGATTTGGAAGAACCTAAAGGCAAGCATCAAGTGCAGACAGGTGATGACACTAAACATTCAGTGGTTAAAGTAGGTAATGTCAAAACAAGTGATGGTAATCAGAATTTGCTAAGCAGAGTATTGTATGTTCCAACAATCACCAAGAATCTGATGAGTGTAGGTCAGATTACTGAAAAAGGTCTACAGGTCAGGTTCACTCAACATGGTGCATATGTGGAGGATCCAAGACATGGATTCAGAAGGATAGCCAAGGGAGAGAAATCAGGTAGACTATTTACCTTTGAACTTGAGGATACTAAGAATATTGCCTTGTACAATTATAAGGACCAAACTCTATCAGAATTGGAGATGTGGCACAAAAGATTAGGTCACATTGGAGAGAGGACCATAAAGCAAATGAGTAGGGATCAATGTGTGCTTGGGATACCTAATGTATCCAAGCAACACATGATATACAAGTGTGGGGCTTGTCAATTTGGTAAGTCACACAGATTGCCATATACCAAAAAAGGTTTTATGCATGAAGACTACTTGGAATTGGTGCATACAGATGTTTGGGGACCAAGCAAGGAGCCATCCATATCTGGATCAAGGTACTATATATCTTTTATAGATGATTATAGCAGATGGACTGTCTTGTACTTCATGAAACATAAAGATGAAGTATTTAATTGTTTCAAAAGGTATCTTGCATTAGTTGAGAATCAAACAGGTAGACATTTGAAGAGGTTAAGGTCTGATGGTGGTGGAGAATACTTCTCAAATGACTTTGAAGAGTTCTTGCAGGAAAGAGGCATCAAGAGGGAGATTACCACAAGGTACTCACCTGAACAAAATGGGGTAGCAGAAAGGAGGAATAGACTCATTGTGGAGACAGCTAGGTCTATGCTTAATGAGAAAAAATTACCAAATTATCTTTGGGCAGAGAGTGTATCTACTGCCACATACTTGATCAACAGGTTGCCATCAAAGACACTTGATGGAATGACACCCTATGAGGCTTGGCATGGTAAGAGACCATCTCTGGATCATTGCAAGATCTTTGGGTGTGTTGCATATGTGCATATTCCCTCACAGGTAAGGGGAAAGCTAGACCCTAAGGCTGAAAAGTGTATCTTTATTGGTTATGATTTGAATCAGAAAGGATACAGGTTCTATAACCCCTCAAACAAAGGCTTCAAGGTAAGCAGAGATGTAATCTTTGATGAAAATGATTCATGGTATGATAATGAGTGCAGGAAAGTTAGCCTACCTTATGATATGGAAGAAGACTTTCCAAAGCTTGTCAGGCAAGAACCAACTCAGAATGAGGACACAAGTTCAGATGATGAAGACACCATCAACATTGAAGAATTCAAAGCTTGGAAATCCAAAGGGAAGATGAAGATGAAGCAACTTGAAGACAATCCAGAATCCTCAACTCAAGCTATGAGGAGATCTTCAAGAGAAAAGAAGAAACCAATTAGGTATGGTTATGATACTTCACTTGTAACCAAGCACTCTGTATATCTTGCAAAGGATATCTTAAGTGAAGAACCAGGTACATTTGAGGAAGCTATTACTAAACTAGAATGGAAGGAAGCATTGGATGAAGAAATGGAGGCTCTCAAGGAGAGTGATACTTGGGACTTGGTACCCAAGAAGGACTCCATGAAGGTGATAGGATCCAGATGGATCTACAAACTCAAAAGGAACTCAGATGGTACAATAAGCAGGTACAAAGCTAGGTTGGTAGCCAAGGGTTTTGCACAAACCCAAGGCATTGATTATGAGGAGACATTTTCTCCTGTAGCAAAGATGCCAACTATCAGAATTATGGTGAGTGTAGCTGCATCCAAGAATTGGAACATGTACCAATTGGATGTAAAGAATGCATTCTTGAATGGATGGATATCTGAAGAGGTCTACATGTCACAACCACCTGGCTATGAGGATCCCAATAAGGTAAATCATGTGTGTAAATTGAAGAAGGCTCTGTATGGATTGAAACAGGCACCTAGAGCATGGAATTATAGGTTGACAACCTATCTCTTGGATCAAGGATTTGTGATGAGTAAAGCAGATACTTCATTGTTTATAAAGAAGAACAATTCAGAGGTAATATACTTGTGTGTCTATGTTGATGACATCATTATTACAGGAAATGATGTTCAAGGAATTAGACACATCAAAGGTCAAATGATGAAGGAATTCAAGATCAATGATCTTGGATTATTGAAGTACTTCCTAGGGCTTGAATTAGTCTACACAAATTCAGGTATATTTATTACTCAGAAGAAGTACATTCAGGACATGGTCAAGAAGTTTAATTTGCAGGAAGCTAAAGTCTCAAACATTCCTAT
>MU261218.1:80000-87500 GCA_020310875.1 Ceratopteris richardii | reverse complement strand
CTCCCTAGAACTTCCTTCTAGAACGTTCTAACCTCCTCAATGAACTTTCTATTTTTGGCAGTCTTTTAATTTTTCCCTAGACTAAGGTTTCCATTTCACACTGGATGTTCGCAATTTAAATTGGGTTTTAGGGTTTGACCTACAGAAACCGCCATTTCCAAGGGTCCGCCCTAGGGTTTTTGGTCGGGAAAAGTAAGGGTTTGCTGACAATTATCTCAAGCTCGTCAATTCATGGATTTATTTACAATTTCGGTCTAAACTCTAAGGGTTTCCAAGGGTTCAAGTTCATTTTTCATGGGGTAAATTTCGTGTTTCCACTCAGTTTCAAGGGTCAAACCTAAGGTTTTCTTGGGTCTAATGTCAGTTATTTACATGGACGGTTCTAACGCACATCTCTAACATGGTTTCTTATCACATAGGCAATCAAATCAGTCAAATCATGCATGAAATGTATCCTCTTTAGATCAAAACATCACACAAAAACTCAAAAACAATGAACTTTTGAAAAAAACAATGCACACTCCCTGCGGGATTTCATCCCGACAACGGGGCTGAAAGTTTCATCATAATCTATCCCGTAGCTTTGGGAGAAACCTTTCGCCACCAACCTTGCTTTGTACCTAGCAATGGAACCATCGGAATTTCTTTTAATTATGTAAACCCACTTATTACCTATCACCTTCATGCCTTCTTGAGCTGGTACCAAGCTCCAAGTATGGTTCTCATCAAGTGCTTTGAGCTCTTCCTTCATTGCCTCTTGCCATTCCTTGCAATCCTTAGCTTCTTCATAACTAGTTGGTTCTTTGTCCTTGATTACCTGAGTCATGTATGCATAATGCTTTGCAATGAAATTATCATATATTAACCTTTGTACTGGATATCTTACTCTTGAAGACCTTCTTTCACTTCCTTTAGGTGTGGTTGCCATCTTCTTTCTTTGTTTTGCCACTCCTGGAGTTTGAATTTCTTCTATCTCTTCATCTTCCAACATGCTCTCGTCCACATAGCTTCCTTCTTCAATTGAAATCTTCTCTTTGCCTTTGACTTTGCTTTCTTCAGAGTTGGTCTCTCTTTCCCTAAGCCTTCCACTCCATGGTGAGGGTGTCCTTGTGTTGCATGAGTTGCTTGGACCACTTAAATCCATGCTTTCTTGAACTCTATCATCATTCTTCAAATTTGTCTATGTCTTCAACCTGCAATGGACTAGTGCATGCATACCAAGGCTTCAACTCATCAAAGACAACATCCCTACTTACCTTCAGCTCCTTGGTGATGGGATTATAGCATTTATACCCCTTTTGTTCCATAGAATATCCCAAAAAAATACACCTTTCAGATTTGGCATCTAACTTTGACCTCAACTCTTGAGGTACATGTGCATAGCATATACAACCAAAGATTCTAAGATGTAAAATGCAAGGTTTTCTTCCACTCCATGCTTCCTCAGGGGTTAGATGATGTATACCTGATGTAGGACATGTTGGTGTAATTCAAGCCTTAACACTTGGCTTGGATATCAACTTTGAAGACTCAAGCTTGGATCTTGGAAGCCTAGTTTGGATTAATTCATGAGGATATCACTTGAAGAATGAACCATAGGAACCTAGCCTTATTGTTCTTACCACTTATCTCATGTAAAAGTCTATATGACTTTAACCACTCTTGTAAACTCACCTACTTGAGAAAGTCATGAAAAGTTGAAAGTTGTAATGGAGAGAATATCTCCCTAAGTTTAGTGGAGAGATTTTAGGGAGCTTCAATTTGAATTTCAAATTCAAATGACAAATCAACTCCTATAAAAACTATGAAGAAAACTCGCGGGCTAGACTCACTCATTGAGCTCATCTCCCGAGGCATTTTACTACTGTATCTGTGTGTGTGTTAGTGCTACATCTTAGCCTACACCACAATACCTCATTTAGCTATGCTTGGCATGCTAATGAACTTGTACATCTACATTAATCAATAGATACATTCACATTTTTCAACTCTGGTTTCCCTGTGTCATCTACCTCACGTCTGTCAACTTCAACAAGGCATATCTCAAGATCTACTGAACCAAATTGGATGATTCAAAGTGCATTGGATTCAGCTCAAAGTCTACTATACACCTACAAAGTTTCAAGGCTATTGGATCAACCATTGCAGAGAAATCCTAATCGAGGTGCTCACTGGTTTGTGACTGTAAGTCTCCTAAAAAGTCGGGGGTACACCTTATTTTGCTAAAGTGATTTCTCTGAGTGTGGTTTATCATTTCCTTTCATTCCACTTGGAAATGGAAGCTTACTAAGCTAATAGAATATCTCTAGAAGGAATTTTTCTAATTGTAACTACACTGGTCACACTGAGCATAACACTGAGGAGGTATCAAGACCAAAATAGAAAGTTTTCAAGTCTTGTGATTTTCAAAGTAGTCTGTTTTGATCAAGTCATTACTCAAACCTTTTCCAAAGTACATGTAGCATATTTTGGTATCATTTGGAAGCTCAAGGAGTCTTCTAAGCATATCTGAAGAGAAAGGAGGGCAGGTGTGAAGCAGGTCTAGCAGCACCAACTTGATCTTCTGAGTGCATCCAACCATCACTTCCAACAGTGGTATCAGAGCATATAAGGTAATCATGGGTGATGGTTTCCCTTCCTTCATTGACAAATTAGACAGGAACAACTACCAAGCTTGGTCTCTAAGGATGAAGACCTATCTACAAGGAAGGAGCTTGTTTGGATTCATATCAGGAGATGAGGAATTGCCCTCATTCAAGACTAGAGGCCTACCTACAAAGGATGAACATGAGAGGCTCAATCAATGGTGTGCAAAAGATGCTTTGGCAAGGTCTTATCTCTTAAACTCTATATCTGACTTTCTTTTACCTCATGTAAGGAATTGTAAGACTTCCCAAGAGACTTGGGAAACCTTGTCAACATATTTTTCATCAAGCACAAGGGCCAGAAAGAATCAGCTATGGATTGAGTTTACAACTCTTAGGAAGCAATCAAAACAATGTGTCTCAGATTTTGTCACCAAAGTCAAGGATATTGCAGACCAACTTGCAAGTGTTGGAGAAGAGATTGAAGAAGAGCAAATAGTCAGACAAGTGATCAATGGACTAAAGGCAGATGACAAGTGGGAGAGCTTTACCACAGCAATGGACTTATACATGGACATCCAAGCACCTGATCTAACAACTCTGATTGGACAACTTTTTACACATGAAGCAAAGATCACAAAGAATGGAGAGCAATCAAAAGGTAACAATCCCTCTGCCCTATATACTGATAAGAAGGTAAAAGATAAAGGTAAAAGCAAGAAGGTTGATGAAGAAGGCTCTACCTCCCAAGCAAACTATGCAGGGAGAGGTAGATCATCTAGAGATAGGGGCAGAGGAGGTAAGTTAGGTAGGGGGAGACCCTACAACCAATCTCCATGCAATATTTGTGGCTTGTCTAACCATACCACAGATGACTGCTACAAAAACTACAAGAATCAAAGAGGAAGAGGTCACCAAAGAGGAGGATACTCTCAAGGCAGAGGCAGGTTCAACCAATCTCAAGGCTACCATGGCTACAACAATAATTATAACAACAACTACAATCACAATGGCAACTATCAAGGTGGATACAGAAATAGGAAAGACTACAACAATTATGCAGAGGAGCAAGATGATTCCTTGTTGATCATGAACATGACATCTAAGTCAGGTATCAATGATGATCATTTGTTCTATATTGATTCAGGTTGCTCTAACCATGTAGCTGGAAATGTTGCCTTACTCTCTGATTTGGAAGAACCCAAAGGCAAGCACCAAGTGCAGACAGGTGATGATACTAAACATTCAGTTGTTAAAGTAGGCAATGTCAAAACTAGTGATGGTAATCAGAATTTATTGAGCAGAGTGTTGTATGTTCCAACAATCACCAAGAATCTGATGAGTGTAGGTCAGATTGTGGAAAAGGGTCTACAGGTCAGGTTCACTCAACATGGTGCATATGTGGAGGATCCAAGACATGGATTCAGAAGGATAGCCAAGGGAGAAAAATCAGGTAGATTATTTACCTTTGAACTAGAAGACACAAAGAGCATTGCTTTGTACAACTATAAAGATCAAACCCTATCAGAATTGGAGATTTGGCACAAGAGATTAGGTCACATTGGAGAGAGGACCTTAAAGCAAATGAGTAGGGATCAATGTGTGCTTGGGATACCTAATGTATCCAAGAAACACATGATATACAAGTGTGGGGCTTGTCAATTTGGTAAGTCACACAGATTGCCCTATACCAAGAAAGGTTTTATGCATGAAGATTATCTGGAATTGGTGCATACAGATGTTTGGGGACCTAGCAAAGAGCCATCCATATCTGGATCAAGGTACTATGTGTCCTTCATTGATGACTATAGCAGATGGACTGTCTTATACTACATGAAACATAAAGATGAAGTATTTAATTGTTTCAAAAAATATCTTGCATTAGTTGAAAATCAAACAGGTAGACATTTGAAGAAGCTAAGGTCAGATGGTGGTGGAGAATACTTCTCCAATGACTTTGAAGATTTCTTGCAGGAAAGAGGCATCAAGAGGGAGATTACTACAAGGTACTCACCTGAACAAAATTGGGTTGCAGAAAGGAGGAATAGACTCATTGTAGAGACAGCTAGGTCTATGCTAAATGAAAAGAAATTGCCAAATTATCTTTGGGCAGAGAGTGTATCTACTGCCACATATTTAATTAACAGGTTGCCATCAAAGACACTTGATGGAATGACACCCTATGAGGCTTGGCATGGTAAGAGACCATCTTTGGATCACTGCAAAATTTTTGGTTGTGTTGCATATGTGCATATTCCCTCACAGGTAAGGGGAAAGCTAGATCCTAAAGCTGAAAAGTGTATCTTCATTGGTTATGATTTGAATCAGAAGGGATACAGGTTCTATAACCCCTCAAACAAAGGCTTCAAGGTAAGCAGAGATGTCATCTTTGATGAGAATGATTCATGGTATGAGAATGAGTGCAGGAAAGTTAGCCTACCTTATGACATGGAAGAAGATTTTCCCAAACTTATCAGGCAAGAACCAATTCAGAAAGAAGACACAAGCTCAGATGATGAAGACACCATCAACATTGAAGAGTTCAAGGCTTGGAAATCCAAAGGGAAGATGAAGATGAAGCAACTTAAAGATAATCCAGAATCCTCAACTCAAGCTATGAGGAGATCTCAGAGAGAAAAGAAAAAACCTATTAGGTATGGGTATGATACTTCACTTGTAACTAAGCACTCTGTATATCTTGCAAAGGATCTCTTGAATGAAGAACCAGGTACATTTGAAGAAGCAATTACTAAACCAGAATGGAAGGAAGCAATGGATGAAGAAATGGAGGCTCTCAAGGAGAGTGATACTTGGGACTTGGTACCCAAGAAGGACTCCATGAAGGTGATAGGATCCAGATGGATCTACAAACTCAAGAGGAACTCAGATGGTACAATAAACAGGTATAAAGCTAGGTTGGTAGCCAAGGGTTTTGCACAAACCCAAGGCATTGATTATGAGGAGACATTTTCTCCTGTGGCCAAGATGCCAACTATCAGAGTTATGGTGAGTGTAGCTGCATCCAAAAATTGGAACATGTACCAATTGGATGTGAAGAATGCATTCTTGAATGGATGGATATCTGAAGAAGTCTACATGTCACAACCACCTGGCTATGAAGATCCCAATAAGGTAAATCATGTTTGTAAATTGAAGAAGGCTCTGTATGGATTGAAGCAAGCACCTAGAGCATGGAATTACAGGTTGACAACCTACCTCCTAGACCAAGGATTCATAATGAGTAAAGCAGATACTTCATTGTTTATCAAAAGGAACAATTCAGAGGTAATATACTTGTGTGTCTATGTTGATGACATCATTATTACAGGAAATGATGTTCAGGGAATAAGACACATCAAAGGACAGATGATGAAGGAATTCAAGATCAATGATCTTTGATTATTGAAGTACTTCCTAGGACTTGAATTGGTCTACACAAATTCAGGTATCTTTATTACTCAGAAGAAGTACATACAGGACATGGTCAAGAAGTTTAATTTGCAGGAAGCTAAAGTCTCAAACATTCCTATGGAGGTCAACCACAAACTCAGTGCACATGAAGGAGAAGAACTCAAAGATATTACAGGTTACCAAAGTTTGGTAGGTAGTCTAAATTATGCTACCTTAACCAGGATTGATATATCATATGGTGTTAGTGTACTTAGCCAATTTATGCACAAACCAAGAATACCTCATTTGGAGGAAGCCAAGAAGATAGTAAAGTATCTAAAGGGAACACAAAATCATGGTTTGTACTTTCCCTATTCATCAGACATTGATATTAAGGTGTATTCAGATGCAGATTGGGCAGGTTGCAAGGATGACAGGAGAAGCACATCTGGTTACATATGTTTTGCAGGTGATAAACCAATTTCTTGGTCATCCAAGAAACAACCTACAGTAGCTTTGTCATCTACTGAGGCAGAATATAGAGGGCTAGCCAATGCCACTCAAGAAGCCATATGGTTGAAGCTTTTATATTCAGAATTGGGCCTATACACAAGGCCACCAATCATATTTGGGGATAACACAAGTTCTCTTCACCTTGCAGCTAATCCAATTTATCATGCCAGAACAAAACACATAGAGGTTCATTACCACTATGTGAGGGAAAAGTTACTTAGCAAAGAAATTCAATTGTCATATGTGTCTACTAATATACAATGTGCAGATTTGCTTACTAAAGCTCTGGATGGAAGCAAGCTATGCAGGTTTAAATACATGATTGGATGGCAGGAAGTAATTGAAGACTAGAGATGAAGACTTGAGCCAAAGTGTTTGGCTTGAGGGGGAGCTGTTGGTGTAATTCAAGCCTTAACACTTGGCTTGGATATCAACTTTGAAGACTCAACATAAAGCTTGGATCTTGGAAGCCTAGTTTGGATTAATTCATGAGGATATCACTTGAAGAATGAACCATAGGAACCTAGCCTTATTGTTCTTACCACTTATCTCATGTAAAAGTCTATATGACTTTAACCACTCTTGTAAACTCACCTACTTGAGAAAGTCGTGAAAAGTTGAAAGTTGTAATGGAGAGAATATCTCCCTAAGTTTAGTGGAGAGATTTTAGGGAGCTTCAATTTGAATTTCAAATTCAAATGACAAATCAACTCCTATAAAAACTATGAAGAAAACTCGCGGGCTAGACTCACTCATTGAGCTCATCTCCCGAGGCATTTTACTACTGTATCTGTGTGTGTGTTAGTGCTACATCTTAGCCTACACCACAATACCTCATTTAGCTATGCTTGGCATGCTAATGAACTTGTACATCTACATTAATCAATAGATACATTCACATTTTTCAACTCTGGTTTCCCTGTGTCATCTACCTCAAGTCTGTCAACTTCAACAAGGCATATCTCAAGATCTACTGAACCAAATTGGATGATTCAAAGTGCATTGGATTCAG